>PVKU01002455.1:0-226736 GCA_004027475.1 Anoura caudifer
CATCTTTCTTCATTTCACTTATTGTAGCCTTCATTTTTTCATCTAATTTGTGAGCAAAATCAACCAATTCTGTAAGCATCCTGATTACCAGGGTTTTGAATTGTGCATCTGATAGGTTGGCAATCTCTTCATTGCTTAGATAAATTGGCTCTGGGGCTTTGATTTGTTCTCCGGTTTGAGCCATTTTCATTTCTGGGTTGGTTTTTGTTTGTTTGTTTGTTTTGTCTAGTCGCAGCTGTTATGTAGTGAGGGGTGGAGCCTCAGGTGTTCCCCAGGAAGGGACAGCCCAGTTGCTGGGTAGTGACGCTGTATGTGGGGGTGGGGTCTGAGAGGAGATAATGGCGCTTGCTTTGCTCTCTCTCAGATTCCAGTTCCTTTCACCGCTTCCCCTTTGCCTGGATTATCTGCGCGTAAATGTGGGACCACCCAGTCAGCCCACCTTTTGTGTGGCCTCACTGGTTCTGCACCGTTGCCACCCCATGCCCGGGGTCTGCTAGTCACCACCTGTGCACCTGGGGGCTGCCAGCCGCTGCTGCCTGCCTGCCTGTCCGCACCTCCGCTTTTTCCTGCCACGACCCCGCCCCTCTTACCTATTTTTGTCTTTTTAAAAAATTGTTGTTCAATTATAGTTGTCCCAATTTCCCCCCATTACTCTCTTGTGCCTTACCCACCCCCCACCTCCCACATTCAATTCTCCCCTTTCCTCAATTGTCTTTGTCCATGGGTCTTTTATACATTTTTTAAGTATTTGTTTTAGTTGTTTCAGAAGCCTATGTGCAATTTTGGATCTCATTGAAATATGTTTTGATCTCTACTAAATATTTCTCTCTATTTTATTTTCTGTTCATTTTATAGATGAGGTAGCAAGGTGATCTTGAAACTGGAGAAATTCACATCGGGATAGAAAGTCATTAAAATGTCAAATTTACAAAGATCCTATTTGCCAAATATTTCAGATGTAAAAACAGTAATGTTTTTTTTCTTTAAAAAAACTCTTTTATTTGTTCTGTATAAGTTCACTAAATAAAAATCTTTTAAACTTGATATGAATTTATCAAAGCCAAATTCAAAATAAACATACTGACATCACACCAAGTTTAATATATGTCAACATTTTTAACACCTTAAGATATTTTATTTTTTTGTTCACTATTCTTTTATGTTGATTTATTTATTTGTGCTATATTAAAAAATAAACTCATGCTATAAAATAAGAATAAGAGAACTAGATACTATCTAATTCTATCTCGATATCTTAAAATAAAAATAAATGTACAATGCAAATTTGAATATTTCATGAACTTTTACAACTGATAAATGTGAGTACTCTAATTTTTTCAAATGAATGAAATCTGGCTATAACTGTTTTCAGGTAAATGTAATAGTACTTTGGGCTAAGAACCAGAATATTGGGTTGTAGATTAGGTTCTAACATTGTGATCATAAGTTATTTACTGCAGCATGATCATTCCTTATTTTTATCATTAAAATGTGGAGGTTGAAGTATGCAAGCTGATGTTCTGAAAATGTAAGCTTTCCCTCTGAATCTTCAAAGATGATTCTGGCTCTGCTTCTAATTTCTCAAATATATAATAAACTACTGTAGCAGGTGTACTCTCTAATTTTTTTTTCTTCCTTTTAAGCATGTTTAAGTTTCTCATATCTTTAGAATAATGTATAATTTTAAAGATATTTTTAAATTTTAAAGTCTATTTTAAAGTCTACAAAAACTAACATTTCTTAGTAGCGACAAAATATTTTCTTAATATATCTGCTTTAAAGTTTTTGTGACTCAAAATTAAGTTGGGACAAGGATAGGTAATATTACTATTTGATGCACAAATTATGATTACAACTTATGTATGCAAACCCATAGTTGACAAGCTTATCAGTAATAAGAGAGAAACAGTTAAGCGCATTTATTTAGTTTGTATTAAAACACAGTAAATCACAAAATGTTAAGTTTAAAGGACAGAACAAGATAAATATGAAAATTAAAATGTCTTATCATAGTATGTCCTAGTCCATTTGGGCTTCTGTAACAAAAAAAGTAGCATAGAATAGATCTGTAAAGAAAAGAAATGTATTTCTTACAGTCTGGACACTGGGAAGTCCAAGATCAAGGTGTTAGTAGATTCATGCATAATAAGGGTGCACTTTCTGGTGTATATATATATTTTTGTTTTATCTTCACATGTTGAAAGGGGCAAGGGAGCTTTGTGGGGTTTCTTTTTAAGGGCACCAAACCCATGCATGAGGGATGATACTCATGGCCTAGTCACCTCTCATAGGCACCGTCTCCAAAGACTATCATATCGGGAAATAGGTTTCAACATACAAATTTTGGAGATACAAACATTCAGTCTATATGGTCACTAAAGGATAACATGATATCTCTTCCATATAATCCCACAAAAAAGGATGTCATGCGAAAGTAAAGAAGTACTGAAAGAAATGTTGGAAAGTCTGAAGGTCTAGACTCTAGGATCTGTTCTGTGACCTGCATGTACAACATATGTTTTGTTACAGCCAAGCTGCATACTTTGTTTTAACCAGAGTCCTCATCTTGGAAATATACTTTTTAGCTCCTGAGATAATCCTTAAGGTTTCATCCATCTCTAGTATTTCATTTTGTTATTTTGACAATAAATCAACATAACATGACACATGAATAGTCAAGATATGATGAAAAATTATGTCAGTGTGTTTGAAGATTCATGGATTTTTTCTATCATGACAAAATGTGTTAAAGTTTTACATTTTAATTATCCTTACTAGAATTCTATCTAAAAACATATGTGTTATTATTACTATCACTGGAAATTAACAAAACTTGATATACTTACAGTATGTTAAAATCCATGTCATCACTTGGCAATTTTTTGTGTGTACATAAGGAACCTATAGTTACTTTTTTCCAAATTTTACTTGTGAGCTACAGTTATCTACAAATACATGTGCATACATGCCTACTTTGGGGGTTTCCAGGAACAGATTGTAAAGAATATTAAAAATCACTTTATATTCTCTCATGCAGTGAATATGTGCTAGAGCAACTTGTTATGGTGAGAGAAATGATATATTGCACTGTGGTTTCATTAATTTCATACTGTGCTAAAGCACTGGTACAAAAAAGGACATGAATTAACAAATAGCAAATTTTACTGAAGGTCAAGTGGTACTGGAATGTGTTCGATCATATGGTCAGATATAATAACCAAATTTCCAACTTAGGAAAGTTTTAATAAAAACTACAGATGGTTGTTCAGATAAGCTAGAGGAAAGAATGAAGAGCTCAGTTGTCCACCATCAATCTATTTCATTAAATTCAAGAATTTGAACACTTTAAGGTAACTATGAATAAATGTAAAAGCTGAAAGCCGTATACCTTTTCAATTAAAAACAGAATTAGGAGCCGACACCTAACTAGAGAAATTTTAACTTAAATATGCTCATTCCTAACATTTTGGAGCCCCCTGAGAGTGGAGTTTTATTAATATGGAAAAGCTTGCTCTGTATAAGAGCCTTGTCTCGTTGGCATATATTTCTAGAGTATAACTTAGTCAAGCATCACTTATTTTCATTGTCATGGATAATTAAATGTCTAGAGGCTCCTAATGATATTATTAACTCTCTGAAAAAAAAAGCCACTGTGTTGTCTGAATAGTGGCAAAGTCAGTAAAGCACTTACGTGGATTTTTAAATCACTGGAAACTCATCGGGCAAAAGATGGTAGTCCTGTGAAGCAGATGACTGACATTAAAGATGTTTATTACTTCAGAAAATGCCAACTCCATGTACCAATTTACTGAATGTCCCTGCCACTGGAAAGGTCAGTGTGTAAAGGGTGACTAATGCTGTTGTCAGAGAACTCATATATTTCAATGCCATTTTTTGCACTTTTTGTTTGGCACATATTGGGTGAAAGTAGGACCATTTTTCATTCACTTGAAAAAGCAGAAAATGGATAAAATCCATTTATAATCACAATGTTTCATAAAATGCATTTTACATTAATTGAATCAAAGTCTTTTGCTTTATTTCTGTAAATTTCTGTTGAAGTGTTTAAAGTTACGCTATTAGTATTAAAAAAAAACCCCTCTTGAATAAGATACTATGCTGACACATTTTACATGCCTAGGAATGATTTCTCTGACTGCCTGCATCTAGATAAGTGTCTATCCTTTAGCCATGCAGGTTCTAACTGCCCAGTTTGGAATGGAAGGGAAAAGTTTTATCTATAACTAACATTTCTTCAAAAAATCTTTCGTGAATAATTATATAAATGAAAGAACAAAGATCTATGTAAGTGTCTGTTTTATTGGCAAAATTCCTGGCATGTTATGGTTATACGATACATATAAGATGAATGGAGGAAGAATCAAATGATAGGTAAAAAAAATAAATAGCACGAAATAAAACCTATGAGTTCTGTTCTCCCATATAAATCATGGGCAATACTCGGTCCAGTACACTAAATCAGTGTAGCCTATTTAGTTTCCTCCACTTCAAAGTCTCCAATTCACATTAACAAAGAGAGTGATCATAGACGCTGCATGACCCTAAAATTCCTGAAGTGTCTGGAAGTGTTGCCTGAGTGGTGAATGGAAAATGATCATGAGGTATGCTTATTCTTGAAAGGAAGGATAACATATTCTTTGGCAAAAAATTGCTCTAATATCCAGTGCCTTTCCTATAAGGAATTGTCTGTCTTATAGTCTGGTCCCTCAGTGTTCTGTCTGAATATAACTTAAAAACTTGTAAGATGTGAAATGGTAACTCTACCTGAATTCCAGGATGCTGGCTTACTCTGAACAAATGGTTTCTTCCTGCTTTAAGAAAGTTGTTTGACCCTGAAATATGACAGATTACAATATAGCAGCATATGGGGACATTTTTTTTAAGAAAAAGCAAATTAAATATATCCTAGGAATAAAATATCTGCTACATTAATGCAGTTGAACTCTGGACATAGTCTGTCCTTAGGTAGTGACTACTCTATCATTTATACCAAATGAAGAAACATTTCAAAGGAGACCAGAGATGTGAGTGGCATTTGTCCCATGGTTGTGTATAGACATCTCAGGTCATTTCTTGAGCCTCTGAAGAATTGTGCTATCAGTTTAAATTTTCTCCTGCCATTTCCACATTGACTAAAGAAGGGGAGAAATTATTAAGATCTACAAGGGACTATAAAAATGAGATAAAATGCTGCATACTTAGAAAAGAAACTTAAAAAAAGTAAAAATAAAAGAGCTTTTAATTTTAGAGCATACGCCTGATATTTCATTAACAGGTATTTTACTTACATATGTTAAATATTTCCTTCTTAGGTTACATTTTCTGCTATTTTTAAAAGAATTGGAAAGCAAAGTTGTTGTATGTATTTACATTAAATTAGACAATGTATGTGAAGTAAAATACACATAACCTGGAACTTTAGATAATAGTATGCGTGCTACTAAGAAGCTATTTAATTCTGAAAATAATTCTACTAGAAACATTATGTTGCACAATTAAAATAAACACAAGGGAAGCTTAATGTGTTCAGGTGATGATGGTGTGGTGGGTGGTAAGCAGAGTAATTATTATTAACGTTTCCTAATGTAGGCCATGTAGAAAGAGTACTAGGATTCAAACTATGAGACTTCAGTTCTTGGTCAATCTGCCACTTTCTGGCTATGAAATTATAGCTGTGTGAATTTTAGTTTCTAATAAATCATTTAAATGAATGCATTACAATGAACAGTATCTGAAATCTTATCAATATCTTTAATTTTAATCTCTTGAGAATGACAGACCTAGGCAGACCTAGGAGGAATGGAAAATCACCAGGCTAGAAAATGGCACCCTGGGATGTTGCCTGCAGACCCTACCCAGGAAAAACAGATGAAGATTAGGGTCTGGGGTCAGCCTATCCTGAATAACAGCACGCAGCTGTAACTTAAGCCTGCACCCAACGACCAGCTCTAGCCAATCAAACCCTGATACCCTTTGCAGGTTTTTGCGTTTAAAAGCCCTGACCTAAAAACAACCAAGTGAGTCCCAACTTCCCTTGGTTGGCCCCGCTTTCCCTCTTATTCCTTGCTAATAAACGCTGCTCTCCTTAGCTTGCTGCATCTGTCTGGTTTCTTGAGAGTGACTCTGACCTAACAGAGAACGGGACCAAAACACAGGCTAAAATCAAACTTGAAAGTGATTTTTCATTATACATCTATATTTTTTCTATTTTGAATCCTATCTCTCCACTACTATAAATATGTGGATTGGGAAAAATTTTTTAAAGCTGTATGTACATAGATTTTATCGGTTAGTGAGATCTCTGAACCCACAAAATAAGCATTTTATTAAAATATTTGGTGGGACTCAGTTAAACACAGATTTTTTTTTCCAACTAAATAGACGATATTATCATACTCTGGTATTGAAATGATGCCAGCATGCTTCCAGATTATTTTACATGAGAGACACAAATGGTAGAATTAAGCAATGATCTAGATGCCCTCTCTGGTAAGTCCTAGTGATTTTTTTTTTTTTTTAAGGGAAGGTGTTAAGTGGTAAAAGATTGGGCCAGATATTAATGTATAATCTCACAGCTCCAAACCCTTCTTCCCCTCTTTTATGAAACCTGTACATACTTTTGCCTGTCTTGTGGATTTATTGTAAAGCTTTATTCAATTTTTATTTTTACTTTTTTAGGAAAAAGAGCTGTATGTAGGCTGATAATGGCAAGAAGGCACTTCCCTGCTGGTTGGGTGCTACCCCACGTTTCATGCAGTGCAGGAGTTGAGGTGTGATGGCTCTGACTCTGAGCCCTGGCAGACCAGGTCTAGCCTCACTGTCTTTCACAATAGCTATGTTCCTCTTAAGCCATGATCTCCGAGCTGCCTGGCTGCTTTGACAGGTGACCATCATTCATCTTCAGGCAAATGACTACCCAGTATATTTTTGCTTCTAAAGAAGGTCCAGCAGCTTCAGCTTCAGGCAGTTGTCTCACCAACAGGCAGTTTGCTTCTGCAGACAAGTTCACATCTGCCCACATCCCTTGGCAATGGCAGACCTTTTCTACGGATCAGTACTAGCCTACATTCTCTTTGCTATTGGCAGATGCTTGCCTCTTATGTAGGCATATTTGCTTTAAAGAGTTTGAAATCTCAGCCTTGAGTGGAGGAACCTCTCCTAAATCCTCAGTTGTCTTCATTGTCCAGAGTCCTTCATTTAGTGGTAGTAGAATGCACCTATTTGCACTTGCTAATTCTGGATTTCTTAGAGTCCTTTTAACATTTTTAGTAGTTAATGCCTTTATAAGTTAATGATTCTTTATAATAAAGTTTCCTTCTTCAAATTACTGTTGTATTATTTTTTGTCTCCTGAATAGATCCAGAGTGATATAAAGCTAGGATGAGAATCTTTTTTCTTTTCCTGCAAAAAGCATTGTTTACATTTGGTCCAATACATGGGAGAGGGCTCTGGGTAATTAAAACACTGGCCGAAGCCAGACACCAGGGGGAATGCATAGGGGACCTTCAAAGGTCTCCGGGCTCCAAAAGCTCCTAGTCATGCTTGAGGGTGAGCTTGTAGAAGTTATTCACCCAGCCCAGCCTGGGGCTGATTAGTTGCTCATCTTCTTGATGGGTTTCACCTGCTCATCCAGGAACTAGTTCCCAGGAAGTCACAGAGATGAGGATCTGTGCAGACAGAACCCAGGGCCTGCAGATCCCAAAGGGCCTGGTTCAAGTTCTTCTCTAAGGCTATGGCGGCTCCCATGTCATCCCAAATTTTACCCCACTCATCTTGGGAGGCGTCCGCACATTCTGGAAGAGAACACGGCTGCCACTGTGCTGGTTTTGCAGCTTTAAGAGACGTTTGGTGCCTTGCTGCTTCTTCTTGGCTAACTCATGGAAGAAGTGGCCCACACCTTCCAGAGCCACAGGTTCGCAGTGGAAAAAGAAGCCCACAAAGAGGTAGGTGTGGAAGGCCTGCAGATGCAGGATGATCAGGCAGTTGATGGTGCCTTCACCTCAGTGGAATAATTCTGATAAATTTGGCAGCTCATGCTTGTTTGGTGATGAGTTCAGGTAAAAAAGAAATCAATGTTGCCTAGTCTTTGAGGCTGAGGATGGCTGAGGTGGTTCTGAAGGTGGTGACTGGAAAAGAGGTTGGAGTGTGGTTGAAGGCTCGGAGAAGGGGCATCCCTGGGTCTGTTCTGTCCAAATCTTATTGAAGCAAGAGACAGATCTGGGGGAGTGCCAAGGGCACTGCCTGAATTGATGTTTTAATGCTGGATCTATGAAGGGTGTGATGCTCACCAAGAAAAAGGGAGATGCCTTCCCAGCAGAGGGAGCAGCAGGAGGAAACATGCAATATCTTTCGATGGGTCAAAAGGCTGCACGGTTGGGACAGATAAAAGATGAGGTGGGCAGGAGTGGGGATAGGAAGTCAGGAAGATCAAGACCAGACTGCAACATTATTTTTAGAGCAGTCGCAAACTTGGGCATGGGTCAGAATCAACTAGGAAGCTGGTAAAACTCAGATGGCTGGGCCCCTCTTCTAGAGTTTCTGACTCAGAAGGTCTGGGTGGGGCCCAGAAATTTATATTTCTAACAAGTGCCCAGGGGATGCTGCAGGTCCAGGGGCCACTTTTCAGGAACCACTGCTACAGAGTCTGCATCTTTGGACAACAGAGTGTGTCCGCAAGTGTTCTAAGGCATGTGGCAAAATCAGACTTCCATACTGGAAGGAGCATTCTGACAGAAATCGTGGAGACTGTGTTGGAGTTTGCAGTCAGGGGACAAAGAGGTCAGTGAGATGGTAGCGGAAGCAGGTGAACAAACAGTAGGTGAGGCCTGAACTAGGTGGGTGGGTGTAAGTGAGTTGACATGTGGGAGGCAGAAGGTGGTGCTGGGCTTTCAGTCTGGGCTGTGGGCTCTGTGTTATCAGCCTCCTGCTGGCATATGATGAAAATCATTGATTTTATTCAGTTATTCAGTGTTCATATTATTTGAAGTATAAATAAAAAATGCAGCAAGTATATAAAAGTTAGGAAAAGGATTTGAACTAAAGTACACATTACTGAAGAATTTATCAGAGAAAAAACTTACTATTAGACATTCTCATGGCTTATTAAGAATTCAGTACCTCTCTTTCACCTGCCAAGAGCCAGCGTGGGTATACAGGACTTAGGCACTGGACACATGAGTTAAACATGTCTATATGTACTAATGTACTAATGTACGTCTACTATGTACTAATTTAATATTACTTAAAATGTCCAGGTAATTGTCAGATTTTTGACAATTCCACTTACTATAATTTTTTCTTCTGGTATAGTGTGTGTGTGCAGGAGACCGAGGGAGAGAGGGAGAAAGAGAGTGAAACTTGTTAATTAAGCTTGATGTTTATGTTTCATTAATTGCCATAGCTACCAGCAAATTACCACAGAAAAGAAATTGAATAGAAATGAACCAGCTTGTGGTTATTCTGGGAATTGTAATTCCCTTTACTTTTCCTTGTTCTGAACTTGATTTTCATTAACACCCTGTCCACTTTTCCTTTATATTTAATTTCCACCAACATTAAAAACTAGAATGTCTGTAGTAGATGTTTAAGCTGAACTTCTAAGCCAACTGAAGTAATAAGTTGTGGCTAATAAACTATTATAAAATTTTAGAACTGAGAGAGACCTTATAGATTGTCTATTCAAATCCAAATTTCACAGAAAAGGAACATAATGCTAAGCGAGTTAAGAACTCAAATATAAAAAGAGAGGATGGTTTAACTTAGAAATGGGTAATTAAAATTCCTAAGGTGGTGTTAATTTCATGAACTTAGTTCTCTGCTTATCATGGATTCTTAATGATATCAACAGGACTAACTCTCAAAGTTCAGCATGATTTTACTCAGAAAACAAAACATTACACAGATAAAATAATATTTTATTTTTAACTCTGTCATACCTAATAGATGCTAGTGTAATGTTTTTAGATCAGAAGGACGCTTTCATTGTTTTCTTGGCAATTTTCAAAACATTCATTCTTTCCTTATTTAAAAGCAAATATTAAATGACCTTAATTTGACTAAGCTAGGGGAGGGGAAAGAAAATGAAGAGAAAGAAGCAGAAATATTTATCCTTGTTTTCAAAAATTCTAAAACTGTTATTTTAAACAACATAAACATATGTGATTGGCAGTAGTACATTTAAAATACTATACGTCTAAGTAATAAGTTATATGAGACATACATTCTAATTAGAGAGAAAATAAAGACATAATTATACTGTGGTAGATTTAATATGAAATTTTATTAAGAAGGCTTCACAAATTTGTTTAGAGAACGAAATTTAGGGAACAGCTTGTCAAATGATAAAACTTGAACAAAATAAGGAAGGGTGAATTCTAAAAAAAATGGGAGATGAACAAATGTGGTTGATATAGTAATTAATAGTTTCAGAGAGCAAATTGAAAGGGTGAATTTCTATTTGCAGTATAAAAGAATTTGGATAAAAGTAGATACGCACAACACAATTCTATTAAATAGCTAGCCAGCTGTATAAACACAGCTACCTCTGTATCTGTACATCCAGGCTCAGCTATTTACTTTGTACACTGTTTGAGGCAACCTGTGTCACAAAGGGTAGGTGCCCTGTTTCTGAAGACCAATTTCCTGTCTCAGTTTTCATACTTACCTCTTGGGGATAACCTTGGGAAAAATCAGTAACCTCTCCATGCCTCAGTTTTTTCATATGTATAAGGAAGTAGTCTTACTTCTAATGATATTGTGTGGATGAAATGAGTGAACTTCTATAAAATGTATCATGGTGATAGCTACTCTTTAAGAATTCAATTGATGTTAACTATTTTTAGTAACTTACAGAGAAAATGTGAATTTGAAAGAAATGTTCAATTTATTTAAATTAATCCCTAAATTTTCAAAGTTGAGGACTTTAAAACCCAGATTATGTTGCTTCCAAGCACTTGGCTATTGTAAATTGTGTTGCTATGAACACTGGGGTGCATAGGCTCCTCTGAATTGCTGTTTCAGGGTTCTTTGGGTGTAATCTGAGCAGATGAATTGCTGGGTCAAAAGGCAGTTCCATTTTTAGTTTTTTTTTTCTGAGGAAATTCCATACTGCTTTCCACAGTGGCTGTACCAGTCTGCAATCCCACCAACAGTGCACTAGGGTCCCTTTTCTCCACAACCTCTTCAGCACTTGTTTGTTGATTTGGTTATGATGGCCATACTGACTGGTGTGAAATGATATCTCATTGTGGTTTTAATTTGCATGTCTCTGATGGCTAGTGATACTGAGCATCTTTTCATATGTCTCTGGGCCCTCTGTATGTCCTCCTTGGAGAAATGTCTGTTCAAGTCCTTTGCCCATTCTTAATTGGGTTGTTTATCTTCCTGGAGTGAAGTCATGTGAGTTCTCTATATATTTTGGAGACCAAACCCTTGTCCAAGGTATCATTGGCAAATATGTTTTCCCATTCAGTTGGTTCCATTTTCATTTTGCTGATGTTTTCTTTAGCAGTGCAAAAGCTTTTTATTTTGATGAAGTTCCATTTGTTTATTCTTTACTTTATGTCCCTTGCTCTGGGGGACATATAGGTGAAAATGTTGCTGCATGGACTATCTGAGATTTTCTGCCTATGTTCTCCTCTAGGACTTTTATGGTGTTGCAACTTATGTTTAAGTCTTTTATCCATCTTGACTAAACAGACACCTTACCAGGGAAGATGTATGGATGACAAATAAATAAATTAGTTAAAAACAAACAAAAACCCAGATTATGTATAAAAATGCATATCTAGTCCACAAATAAATCTGTTCAAACCAGGAAGGATTAAAAGCATATTTCAGAAATTAAGAAACCATAAAAAACCCAAACCAAAACATATGATATTCAAAAAATCCACAGTCCTTGGTGATAGCAAGCTGGGGCTGAGAAGCAGCTGCTCTTTGTAGTGAGGATATGATTTTTTTATTGCTGTTGTTTACACATGTCCCAAACCACTGGTTATTGTTTTTCTGCTACTGAGCTTTTGTCATTTATTTTTCATTACCTGCTTGATCTCAGTAGGCTTTTAAATTTGCCACCTCCAGTTAATCTAATCATGAAGACTCTACCAAGTAAAGATCTACATTCGACTAGTGAGGGGAAATAAATACAAAATGTATGTCATAAAATAAGGAATACCACTGTATAAAACTTGAAGCTACATTTATATTTGAATACAGCATCCCCAGAGGTAACTTTAGTTCTTTCAGTTTTATATGTTGCCTGTAAAGTATGCATTTCAATCAGGATATAAGATGATCCTACCATAAATAATTCAAGTCAATAATCCACTGTAGAGTGTATACTGTGAAAAGCTAAGTGATAAAATATGTAGAGTGATCATTTACATTTTGGACAGCCTAAGAGCATTGAGCCAATCATGCAATGATTGTTATTTACAACAGAATGAAAATGTATACCTCTGCCTACATTGATTAGCACAAAGGAAACCATTTCTTCTTATTCTTGTAATCTTTTGTGTGGATTTAATTCTCTGGTGAGGAAAAACAAGAAAAAGATTTTTTGTGAATGTATGTTTTCTGAAAGTTGGCCTCTTCTGGTTGGTCAGTTACATGAAGGCATACTTAGTATCCCTAATTCAAAAGATATAAATTGGGCAGTATAATTATTTACTATGGAAATGGTTAAAGTTATTCAGAAGTCAGCTGCTAATATGTTTTCTAGCTTCATTTTCACATATAAACACATCTAGATTATTTGAGGGCCAAGAACAATATGGCAAAGAGCAATTTCTAAAGATAAACATTTATATAAGATGTATCAATGCAATGAACACTTTTTCTTGAAAACCAAATATACACACACATATGCATATATATAGTGTTAGGGTCATGATATAGATGCTAGGAAAAAAACAGGTCAATTAGATACTATTCTGGAGTGGGAAATACATGTAAATAATACATCAATTAATAAATTAGTGAAACAGTACCTACAGAGCTATATATTTTTATAGGTGGTAGTACTATTAGTTTTTACCTGTCATATAGACTATGGTTATGGAGAGTACACTTTAACTCTTAAAACATGTTTTGTATGGATCAAGAAAATCTTATCAAATGACTTATATTGCATACACATAAAAATGAGCCACTGTTCTTTCAGTAGTAAATTTAGAAAGAAAATATACTTTAAAGGCTAGCAGTATTAAAACTCATTTGTGTCTAACATAATCTCATGTATTTTTGAATAGAAAATCTTTTTCTGATGGTGAAGGGAGGTCAGAGGAATGCTTTTGTCAAGTAAGGCATTATTTTTAAAAATGAGGAGAGGTCAAAGAAAATTCTGTAGTAAGAATTCTTAGAATGACTTTTCCCATGAATATCTGTTTCCATTGATTATGTATATCATTGAATGATACATTCCTAAATATACAACAGAATGAACTAGTAGAAAAATTTATTTCAATATCACTATTTTTAGGTCTATTATTCTACAGCTCTGCTATTCAATATGTGGATGAAACCAAGACTCAAATCAGTGATTTGGAGCATAGGGAAGCAAAAAACAACCAATCAGAAAAATAAAAAGAATCCAAAAAATGAGGGTAATATAAGCAGTCTCTGGGACAACTTCAAGAGATCCAACATTCACATTATAGGGATGCCAGAAGAAGAAGAGAAAGAGTAAGAAATTAGAAATCTTTTTGAAAAAATAATGAAAGGAAACATCCCTAATTTGGTGAAGGAAATAGACATGCAAGTCCAGGATACATAGAAAGTCCCAAGCAAGATCGATGCAAAGAGACCCATTCCAAGACACATCATAATTAAACTGCCAAAGTTTAAAGATAAAGGGAGAATTTTGTAAGCAGCAAGAAAAAAGCAGCTAGTTACCTACAGGAGAGTTCTCATAAGACTGCTAGCTGATTTCTCAAAAGAATCTTTACAGGCTAGAAGGGATTGGCAAGAAATATTCAAAGTCATGAAAAGCAGGGACCTACAGCCAAGACTGCTCTACCTAGCAAAACTATTATTGAGCATAGAAGGGCAGATAAAGAGCTTCCCAGATAAGACAAAACTAAAGGAATTCATCATCACCAAACTATTATTATATGAAATGTTAAAGAAACTTATTTAAAAAAGAAGACAAAAACTATGAACAATGAAATGAAAATAAATACATATCCATAAACAATTGAATCAAAAAACTAAGCAAACAACAACTGAGAGAGAATCATGTGTACAGAAAGCATTTTGATGGTTGCCATGGGAGAGGGCAAGGGGGAATGAGTAAAGAGGTAAGGGGGGTTAAGAAGTACACATAGGTAATTACAGAATAACCATGGGAATGTAAGTATAGAATAGGAAATGGAGTAGCCAATTAACTTACACACATGACTCATGGAATGAACAATGGTGAGGGAATTGGCTGAGGGGGTGGGGAGTGTTGGGTGGAGGTAGGCAAAGGGGGAAAAATCAGGACAACTGTAATAGCATAATCAATGAAATGTAATTAAAAATAAAAATAAAAGTGTTAACATAATGTTTTCATTGCTATTTTAAAATAAATTAGTAAATATTTTATAACTTCTAAATAAATAAATAAATAAATACTTTATATACAGGGTGGGAAAAATAGGTTAATAGTAATAATAAATATAAAATAATATACGAATAAAGTCCATGTTTCACATACAACTTTAAACCTACTCTTGTCCCACTCCTGTATTTGTTGCTGGGTTTCATCATTAAACCATAAGATGTAAAATATTTAAGCATAAAGGAAAAATTTTTTAAATATAAAAACATGAATTTTATTTCCTACTATATTACTTTTAATTAAAAATTAGGCTTTATTACATTAAAAGAAAATATATTTCAAGTAAAATATTTTAACTGAATTATGCATTCCATTAATATTTCTTAAGATATTTCTAAGTTATATTTTTTGTCTAAGGTAAATGGATTATGAAGAAAAATAAGAATATTTCAAACCATTCAAGGATAAATAGGCTATTTTGGGACATAATATGGTAAACAAATATTTGCAATAATATAAGGAAAGTACTAAGAGAAAAATGTTCATACACTGTTAGGCAATACTGACAGTAAAATGACTAACTGCACAGAATTAAGGAAGACTTCATAGAGAGATGAACGTACACTAGTTTCTTTGAGGAAATCATAGGAGTTGGTGCCTCTCATGGCTAAAGGAAGAGACAAACAAGTAAATTACAAACAAAGGAGAATATCATGCATAAAATTTGGATGACTCTTACAAGGTGCAGTACCATGCACAGAATGTAGAAAATATACATACACATAATATACTGCATATATTTTTCCTGAAGTTAAAATTTTCAACTTTATTCAGAAGTCTCATTAAAAAATATCAAGTATCAACATAGATTTTTACTACAATCTTAATTTTGGAAAGAAATTTAATAATCTTATTTCATTATCTTATTCATTAAAAACCTGTATATAGTATATATAGCATTCTGCTGAATTACTACTTTCCTTGTCCTTTCTTACTTTTCTACTTCTGTACAGGAGGAAAATAATCTGGTATTAAAGAGCATATACTTCTTTAATTATTATCTACGTATGTGAATTATTATTAATTAATTCCATAATCATCCATTAAAGTATTTCCATGAGCCAGATATTGTGCTAGATGCTAAAAAATTTTGAGTCAAAAGGAATCAATTGAGATAATCAAGAGAAAACCATATACTGGGAGAATACATTTGCAAATCATGTATATCTGCTAAGGCACTTGTATCAGAAATATACAAAATATATATTGTCTTAACACTCAATGATAATAACTTTATTTAAGAAATGGGCAAACAACTGAGTATTCAACTCACCAAAGAATAAACACAGGTAGCAAATCAGTATATAAAGAGATGTTCAACATCATCTGTCATTAAGGAAGTATAAATTAAAACCATGAGATACCATTATACATGTGTTAGTATAGCCAAAATCCAAGACACTGAGGTTACCAAATGATGAAAAGAATATGGAGCACCGGGACCTCTTATCCAATGCTGATGGGACTGCAAAATAATACAGTCATGTTGGAAGTCAATTTAGTAGCTTTTTACAAAACTAAGCATAGTCCAACAATAAAACTTAGCCATCGGACTCACAGCTATTTGCTTAAGTGAGCTGAAAACTTAAGCCTATACATAAACATGTAAATAAGTATTTATAGCAACTTTATTAAAATGGGTAAAATTTGGAAGCAACCAAAATATCCTTCCATAAAGTGGATAAACAACTGCAGTACACTAATAAAATAAAATAATATTTTAATCTCAGACCTTAAGAAATGTCTGAAATTCTGCATTTTTGAAGCTCCCGAATGATGCCCATCTCTGTAAATTGTTTTTTATTTCAGTTATTGTATCTGTCATTTCTGACTGGATATCTTTTATGCTGTTGAGGTCTTCACTAAATTTCTTGAGCTTCCTTATATCAGTGTTTTCAACTCTGTTTCTGATAGATTGCTTATCTCCATTTCATTTAGCTCTTTTTCTGGAGTGTTGATCTGTTCTTTCTTTTGGACCATGTTCTTTTGTCTCCTTCATGTGTTTGTTTCTATGTATTAGGTAGAGCTTCTATGATTTCCTGTCTTGGTAGCATGTACTAATGTAGTAGGTGTCCTGTAGGGTCCAGTGGCACAGCCTCTCCTATTACCCACCTGGGTACTTGAGGTGCATCCTTCATGTGGGGTGGGTACACCCTCCCTTGTAGTTGAGCCTTGGTTGCTGTTGGCAGATCAATGGGAAAGACTTACCCAGGCCAGTAAGTAACCTCCACTCTCTGTGGAGGATCAGCTGTGCAGGAGCAGGATGATGGTGCTCCAATGTGATCATTGGCTGTCTACTGGGTGCACTGGCCCTGGGATTTCTTGGGTGGTGTAGGCCAAGTTCATCCCCCACCTGTATTTTTCCCAAGTTCACCCTGCCTGAGCAATAAAGCAGTCTGCAATGGCTCCCACTTGTGCTGGGCTTGGAGATTCCCAAGTGAAACCAAGCTATGAATCCAGGCTGGCTTTTGCTAGTGCCATGCCTGAGGCTCAATGAGGCCAGCTGTTGCTTGAGCCAAGACCAGCTATTCATATGGAAAAGTAGCTTGGTTGGGCCTGTAAATTGGGTGGGTTGGAGTCTCTGAGAATCTCCAAGGTGAGTCAATGTTAGCCAAGTTGATGGAGTCTCAGATAAAGTACAAGCTTGGTGGCTCTGTGTGGGGAGGGTTTAGAAAAGGTACAGTAGCCTCCACTTGGCTTGATGCCAGACTCTTTGGTTCCTTCCTTTATGCCACTGGTGACCTTCAAGTGGCTACCCTTCTGAGTTCACTCCCTGGACTCAGAGGGAGTGAATCTCAGTAGGTAAGTTCATGAGTGAGTTCTTTAAGAGGAGCTGCTTGGGGCTCTGAAGTTTTTTCCACTGACTCGATCCCCACTAGTTTGCAGCCAGATGTTATGGAACTTATCTTTCTGGTGCTGTAACCCTGTGATGGGGGGCCTGGTGTGGGGCTGGATGGCCTGGCTACCAAGACATCTCTCCTGAATTTTTATCCACCACACACTGGTGAGGGACCAGCCTGTTCCTTGTTTGCACCTCTCCTACCAGTCTGGATGGATGTGTTTTTTTAATTCTATAGTTGTCAGACTTCCATTTAACTTGATTTCTGATGGTTTGAGTGATGGTGGTACTATAATTTATTTGTAATTTTGATGTAGCTGTGCAAGGAGGTGAGCCACATCTACCTGTGCTGCCATCTTGACTGGAAGTCTGTATATAAAACTTTTAAAGATACCTATTAAACAGTAGTACTTTAATATAGAGAATTATAACTGGTAAAATGTGACACAAATGCATGTTTTATTTTAATAATGAAGTGAAAGGAAATTTTTATTACTCATATTCTATGTCAGAAACTATTTTAAGCATAAAATATTTACTTTGCACAAAAATAATATAGGCATTATAATCACTATACACAAGAAAATTCAGATTCCGCAGCAAAAGATGACTTGCCCAGGGCATCATATACAGTTGGTCTTTCAGACTCTTAGTACCATAAAGTTTTGCTTCCCAACTTTTCTCAGAGACATTATCTTTCATTAGTCTTGCATTTAAAGAAGATTTTATTTCATAGGGGAAGAGATTTGCCCAAGATATCATAGTAACGAAGAGAAATAGAAATCAATTCTTTTTATTTCATAGCTTCTGGTTATTCAATTTACTCGTTGCTAAAAATAAGGGAAATATATGGAAAACAATGCAATGACGATAGATATCCCTATAGTGAAGGGGGGAGAACAAAAAGTGTTTACATGTTTGTGTGTGCGTGCATGTATGTTTCTGGATCTGTTTATTAAATGGTAAATTTGTATTCCTTTTCACTTTTTGTCTTTGTTTTTGAGGAAAGAGTAAATTATATGAAGGTTTGACCAAAAGCAAAGAAAAACTCATAGACTTCATTGAGATTAAGTGCTTCCCAGAAGCTCATAAGTGAACAAGTCAGATCATTGTGGTCATTTATCTATAGTTGATTGCATCCATTTATCAAACTTTTTTGCGTCCCCAGTTTCTTTTTTTAAGTACAAGCCAACTTCCTTACCCAGTCAGTGATAAAGTAACTTTATATGATGCTATTTTTCTTTAAATAATTATCTTCTCTGACCAATGATACTGTCCTTATTTCCTGTGTCATTGCTTCTGATCATTCTTTAGGCAGTTTTAATGAAGAAAATTATAAGAAAAAAACTAAAACCAAGGAAGAGAGAGAAAAGAGAAGGAATGATACATTGTAGTGAACTCATCAAGTTCATTTCATATTTGTCATACTGAGAAAGAAATATCTCTAAAACATTTGAATTTTACCAATAAGATTATTTGTTCATTTTCCTTTTTTAGGAACAATGATAGTACTATCTTTATGTTCATAAAGAGAGTTGGACTATGATGGCATTAACCACTCATGTTTTTTTATTAAATAAAGAAGGGATTTTAAATTATAGTAACATCAACATAGCTATTTGATACTATAGATGAATATTTATTACTATTATTATGCATGTGTGAAGAATTACTACAGGTTGCATGTGAAAATTTAGGTATTTTAGTATAGTTATGGAAAATTATGAATATTTACTATGATAGTCATCATTTAAAAACAAAATTTGATATCTAAGAGTTTAGACACTGGAGATAGGCTTACTAATATTGTAGAATATCAAACTGTGAACTTTATTCAAATATAGTAAATGTTACTAAGAGTAAGGCTATATTGAATTAAGAAGATAATATTTGTAAGTTACTAAGTAATGTAGAAGAAATTAAAGCACATCTAACAATTAAAACAAGTTCTATAATTCTGTTAAACTGTTTCTAAAATTTATAATGTACACAATGAGTTAATGAAAAAATGAAAAATACTTGTATCCTAATTGTGTATATCCTAATTGTGAAAAAATGAAAAATACTTGTATCCTAATTGTGTATCCTAATTGTGAAAAAATGAAAAATACTTGTATCCTAATTGTGTATATCCTAATTGTGTATATAAGTTAATATACATCATAAGAAATAACTTGAGATATGGAGACACAAATGTGAAATTTTACTAGAGAATTTTAGCCTTAATTCATGAAATGTGTCAATATCCATATATTGTTTTCCAGAGTATTTACAGTGGAGTAATAACAATAACCTGGCATAGATTTCAGAAGTGTATTTAAGTAAACATTTTAATGTATACAATAAGTCAAAATAAATATAGAAACTGATTCTTTATAAACAGGTTGGAATTGAATATGAGATATTTTTAGGTATCTAATAGATTAGATGATCTTACATTTATGTGCACAAAGTTTTTTAATATGTTAGAGAAAATTCTGAATTTGGGTTTCCCATTTTAGCTGTTGACTCAGTAGCTTTTTACTTTAGAAAAAGTTGCTTTAACTCTCAGAGAAACTATTTTCTATGTTGTGAATACTTTCCCTAAAGTTCATTTCCCTCATTATAAATATGTAATTATATCACACATCCTTAGGAAAGCAAAGCAAAATAAAATTTTAATCAGATTAGCCATCAATTCTGGCATACACTACATTATTACTATATTTCCTTTTCCCCCCATCTTCCTTCCTTCATTTACTTTTAGACCACAGGTACAAAAAAATTGAGTCAAGTCACTGCGATGAAGTAATTTTTATTAGTGTAAACTACATTACCATCATCAGCAGCAGAATGGCACTCTTATTTTAATATTTAATATTTATTGTATTCCTTTTATGAATACCTATCAACATAGACTTTGTGCCTCATCGATATATACCCAAATACATATGCATGTATATATTTGTAAAAGTATGTGCCCTTCTAAAATATGTTATTATTTTGCATACTTAACTCATGTTTAAATATATGTGAATGGTATTTGCTCCTCTGACCTTATTACTCATTCAACGACATGATGCTGATGTGTAGTTATATTGCCAATTACATTTAGCTTTTTGCTTCTAACGTTTGCATAGAATTTTATAATGATATTTTCCTGGTTTTCCTTACCCAGATGTTCCAAGATGGGCATCTGGCTTGGCTCCTAATCCCTGCTGCTGGAAGTGATATTACACTGACCATTCTCCCACCTCTCTTTTCAGGAATCAGTGCTAGGTGTCCCCTAGAATATGTATTCCAAAATGAGATTTCTAGGTCATGTTTTATTTAAAGCAATGCACAAGTGTATTCTGCTGAAGATTTTCTCACATCCTATCCAATACTTGGTATTTTATATGAGGCAAGAATGAAAAATACCTCATATTTTATTTATAAAAATTGTTTATTTATTCTTACATGTTTTAACTTCAGTCACTTTCAGTGTACTTTCCACTTGATGTGATACGTGTATCAAGACATTTTTCCCACTGCTTGAAACAATTTTTGGACTCATCAATTTTTAAAAATTGTTGTTCAAGTACAGTTGCCTTCATTTTCCCCCTACCTCTGCCCCCTGCCCCACCCATCCCCACCTCCCACCCTTGAACCCGCCTCCTTTGGCTCTGTCCATGTGTCCTTTATATATGTTCCTTGATGACCCTTCCTCTATTTTCCCCCATTATCCCTCTCTCCTCTCCCTTCTAGTTACTGTCAGTTTGTTCTTTATTTCAATGTCTCTGGTTATATTTTGCTTGCTTGTCTGTTTTGTTGATTCGGTTCCACTTACAGGGGAGATCATGTGGCATTTGTCTTTTACTTCCTGGCTTATTTCACTTAGCATCAATTTTGATGCTTTTTAGTGATTTTGCTGTTTTTTTTTTTTACCTCTTCCATATCAGCAAAACATTTCCATTTGAGGACTTTTTTCACCCAGGGAAACAAACAAAAAGTCACCTTTTTGCAAGATCAGATGAATAGGGAGGATGGGGCATGGGAGTCCTGCCATTTGGGGTCAAAACTGTTGAACGCTCAGTGCTGCATGGGCAGCTATGTTCATAAATCACCCATCATGAAATGGGCCAACAGATTCAAATAGTGTTAAAAAAATTCACTGAGGCTAAACGCAGCCTCTCACAACACCAGCTGGTACACTGATACAGATGGGTTCCTAGGCCATTCACTAGTGGAGGAAGCCTATACTAAAAATGCCTTACCTTCCAGAGAATTATTCCTTTTTGGGGGATCCCCCTCATAGCTTTCTTATTTTTGCCATTTTCTTGCTGTGAAATGGCATCTCAATTTAAATAGTTTTTCTTTGACAACTAGGTTTTATCATCTCTTGATTCTCTTTTTATTATATTGAGTTCTACCTTCAAACATGCCCTATTGAATATATATATTTTTTTACTTTTACTGACATCACAAAAAGATTTAAGAGCTTTCAGGTTGAGAAGCCAGAGCTAAAAGTAGCTTATATAGATATCATGTAATCTCTTAAATAGGAAGACCACTTCAAGTGGAAAGAAATACATGAAGCAGGTGAACCAGACTAATTTTCTGACATCTGTACTCTCAGGTCAGTTGAAAAATGATATCTGAGGAGAGGAACAGAACTTATTAAAATACCCTTAGTAGGTTGTCTCTGCCTAAGAATAATCTGTACTAAGTAGAACCTAGGATCTCTGAGACATGATACCTTGGAGAATTCTGTGTAAACTGTGTAATCCCTGAGATAAAATGGAGATGTGTCATAATTGAAAGGCTTGCCAGTGTGTGACATACTTGGCAGCTCTTATTAGGGACCTCATCTTTTCTGTGATATAGATATCTGACATGGAAAGATGGGGGCCTGGGAACTGCCTCAGTTTACCAGACATCTTTTTGCTTTACTGACCCTCTTGCTGTTCTACATCCATGAAATTATTTAGTAAAGCTGACATTCAGTAGGATCTTTGATTTTAGTTGATTGGATATTCTGATCTTGTGTTTAGCTCATTATTATTTTTTTTTGTTATTGAATTGGTCTCATTTGATAATTTAGATGCCTTTTCAAGTATTAAAACTTTCAATCTAATTGAGACATCAATTTTGAACGTTTCAAAGCTCCCCCCCGCAAATGAGCTTGAGACCTGATCTTAGAGTTAAGGAACTGCCGTGGGGAAGGGAAGCCCCACTGCTCTGTCATTATTTCTCATCTCCCACTGCCTCCAGCCAGTGCTGGACTAGTGGCTCTTCCACAGCTGGTGGGAGAGGGTAAAGAATTAGTGCAGCCATCTAAAAGCCATATGACTGCCACTGCATGAATTCAAACTTCAGTGGTGGCTCTATTGCAGCGATTTATATGTTGCTGTTTCTAGCCTCCCCTTATTTACATTCTTTTTTTTTATTAAATCATTTTTATTCCTGTCCTATTATAGTTGTCCCAATTTCCCCCTTCTGTCCTCCTCTGCGCCCCACCCCCCACTCCCAGAGTCAATTCCCACACTGTTGTTTATTCTTGGAGGTCTCCTTAAAGCATAGAAAGACACTTCTCTGTTGTGGACAATGTATCTTCATGGAAGCTGACCATTGTTATCATGTTTCATGGCTCCTGCTACTGGCACCTCAAGCCTTGTGAAGGGTCTACAAGAGAACACTTTAGAGAAGCTTAACATGCCTGTGAAGAGGAGAGACTGTTAGCTGATTATCTATTGAAACTTAGAGACCTATCTAAATTAGCCCTCACAATGTATTGCAAAGGAAATTGTTTTCTCTTTACACAAAGCATTCATATCCAAGAAAAAAACACCAACACCTCATAATGAAATGCTCTTGCCCTCTTTCTCCTAAGTACACTCATTCTACATTTCTGCAAGAAAGAGAAACTGCGGGGTGGGATAGGGAAGACAAGGGACAGAGTAAAAAGCAGTAGAAGAGATCATGCTTCCACACCTGCCCCTGGGAAAAACTCCAAACCATGGTTTTGGTGTGAGCCCAAAAGAAAAAACATAACTGTATTTGTTGTGAGATTAAAGTTTGACATAAGACCAAACAGAAATTTTTAATATCTGAAGATGAGTAGTAATCCCCAAAATGTAACTAATCACATAAATAAAAGTAAAGGAAAAGCTCTGGGATTTACAGAGATCAGCAAGGGGTAGATATGAGAACTGGCAGAGCCTAACTGAACAGAAGAGTTGAATAAAAATGATTTTTAAAAAAATTTTTATCTGTGCCCCATTAAACTCAACCCATTCAATGAATCTGCTATGTATTTGCTTCATTTGGGTTTCTTGCCTAAATGGCATTTTAAAAAAATGATATATAACCTGCAGTTTATCTTCTGACAACTTTTTAAAAATTTTACTTGTTGTTCAAGTACAGTTTTCTGACTTTTACTTCCATCGGAGCCCAGCATCCACCCTCCCTCCCATTTCCAACCACCCCCCCGCCTTGTTTTTATCCCTGTGTCCTTTATATTTGTTCCTGTAAAACCCTTCTACTTTTCCCATGAAATTCCCTCCCCTCTCCTCTCTGGTGACTGTCGGTCTGTTCTCTATTTCAGTGTCTTTGGTTATATTTTGCTTGTTTGTTTGTTTTGTTGTTTAGGTTCCTGTTAAAGGTGAGATCATATGGTATTTGTCTTTCGCCACCTGGCTTATTTCACTTAGCATAATGCTCTCCAGTTCCATCCATGCTGTGGTAAAGGGTAGGAGCTTCTTCTTTCTTTCTGCTGCGTAGAATTCCATTGTGTTAAATGCACCATAGTTTTTTGATCTATGCCGAAATGGCCTTTTATATTATAGGCTCTCCACGTTTTTCTTTCAGGGTTTTTGTTTTTGTTTGTTTTGTCTGTTTTATGACTTCTCTCTCAGCCAAGTATTGTAAAAATTAGCCAGTCACCAATACCTTTTCTATTTCTCTCACTTCCTCAAATATATTAAAACATCTTCTATTTTTTCTGCTTCATTAAAGCTGTTTTTCTAAAATAGCTTCTTTAGTGTTTGTCTTCCTGAGACTCTCTAATGATGTTGAATAGTCAATTTTTAAACTCTTTGCTCTTTCTAGCTTACATGACACTTTTTCCCCCTGACTTATTCCCCTAGTCCTTTAAAATCACCTTTATGGGCTTTGATGTTCATAATTGACCCTTAAACACTGGCTTTTCCCAGGAGTTGTAAACTAGCCCATTGTACTTCTTTTTCTGCATGTTTTGCTTGATTGATTTAATTTACTCCTCTGATTAAAATTTCCATCAGTATGCTAATGTTTGCCAATGCCTCTCTTCCACCCGTTTCAACCTAACTTTCCACCTCGTTGTACCTCACTTAACTGCTTCTAAGTCAGATCTGCATGTCTTAAAGATATCTTAAGCTTCCAATTTTTAACATACAATTGAACATGTATTAACATAAGCCTGTTAAATTTCATATTTATATACATATATGTATGTATAGTACAGAAATCTGTGATCTGAAATCTATCCTATAATTTTTCACCTCTTCTCAGATTCAATCAATTCCAATGAATTATCAACACCTTGAGAAAACTTCTCTGTTATGTGCTTTGTGTGTTTGTTGTCACATGACATTGTACATGTCTTCATTTTAATGCCTGTATGGGAGTTGGTCTGTTTATATGTTCATCACTTTCATTAAAGTGCATGCCCATTCAGAAAAGGAATTCTTAGGCACCTCTATAGTGTATTACTCAGTATAGAGTTTACAATGAAAAAATATATATTCCATACATGTTTTCTGCCCTGAACTGACTTTCAGTATGCACTTGCAAAATAAAATTTTTTCTCTTTCTTTTTGTGATAATAAAATTTCATTGGACCAGATATCATTTATGTAAAATATGTTACAAATATAAATGTGATGTGCAAATATTAGCTGTGGTCAACCATCTCAATTGCTTTGTTGACTGTGGTAGAATATATATGTACATACACATATACACACATACACACAAATTGATCTGTAAATTTAGTTTATAAATGCTTTTTCTTTGCTGTTTAACCACATGCACTTCAAATTTGTATAAAATCATTGACTTGATTTGGGAATGCCATTTTGTAGAGAGTATAATAAAAGTATAAAAAACATTCAGAAAATTACCATAAAAACACATTTAACAGGTTCTCTCTGTTTCCATTCCACTGTATAATATATCAGGTACTAGTTTGTTTTTTTTTTTTTTTCCTTTTGCATCAACCTTCTTTGCAAAGAAGCTTATTTGCCCTTGCTGTGCACTGAATTTCTATAACCATTTTCTTACTTCTATTTTCTGCAAGATACGTTAATTTGTTTTTTACACCTACTGCTGCTCTATTTTTTCACCTTTCTTTAACATTATTTCTCATTATAATCTGACTTCTACATCCCCTTGGTCTTGGTTCTCCTTAATCATCCTGAGCATTTGCCAATGTTGACTACTTTGCTTTGGTCATATTTCTTTCTTATCCAAATATTGTTATCCTGTAACTGCTTATGCTCTCTAAATTCCTCTTCATAATGAAAAAGGCAATAAAATTCCATTGATTTATTCAGTCAGTCAACAAACACATATTAGACATCTCCTGTGTGTCAGCATTTTGCAAATGATAACATAGCACCTGTTTCCAAATAACTTACTATTTTGATGGGAAGACAGATACATAATGAATACAAACATAGGGTAATTTTCATGGTAGTGAGGTCACAGTGGAGCTACTGAGAAAGGAAGACATTCTGAAAAACATGTGAACATGTAGAGGGTAAATATGTCTTTTTGATCCAATAAGCATTAGAGAAAAAATTAGATATCAGTGAGTATAGTGAGATTTTACCTGTTTAATATTTATTCCTTTATAAGGTAACAGAGGAGTGAATTCAGCTATTAATCACTGACAGAAAAGCAGAAAATATGGATCAAGAATGAACACCTTTACATTTTCAAATGTTACTGACTTAAAAATCCCTATGCTAATTCCAAACTTCTGTAATTACTTTTCCTTTAAAAATGATCTTATTAGACAAGAAGTTGTGTAATATTTGTATAATATTTTTCCCCTTTCTGATGTACTGTATACCTAATTCAAGTCTAGTAGTCTGCTGTAGCACATAGATTTTATCATGGATTCTGTGATATTTCATACTGGTAGGATGTCTATTGTCACTCAGAATGATCTGGCGCAGTATTTTGAGGGCTCGTGGATATGAAAAATAATCCTTCATGATAGTTTTCTCCAACTTAAGATAACAATTTCTTCCATCTGCTTGTTTTATTGATAACCATCACTGCTGAAAGTGAATTTTCTGCAACCTTATATTGATGAAAATAGTGTTGGAGATTAACTATAAATGTAATCTTACTAGAGAATATGAATTTGAGAAATATTGTCTCTTTTAGTTGGCGAATACTAAAGAATTAAACCATAGAGTTTTTTGGAACAAAATAGTTATCTTCTTTAACAAAATTAAAACAGACTTTCTGTCTGTCTGTCTCTCTCTGTCTTTCTCTAGTACTGTACATGTTAATTAAACTGTGCTTAGTTTCCTCATATATAAAACTGGGACACATTCATTCTCATTTTACATAATTGTTGAGAAATAATTTCATCTTGCCAGATTACATTATGAACAGTATACGATGTTGATTTAGTTGAGCAAAGTCCTCTAACTGATGCCTAGCAGCTTGATTCATTCTGTTACATGCCTTGCTCTGTATACAAAATGTGTTAAGTTCATGCATAAAATTAAAAAAAAATATAATTCTAAAATAAAATATGTCCTTAAAATATAGTGAACTTTTACAACAATTAACCTTTGACTGTCAGCTCACATGGTGCATTTTCATGTCAGGTGTAATATATTCTGTGTGGTGTGGTGATATAGGAGTCAACAATATATTTTTAATGTTGATATTTTGATGAGTGTTGTAATACTTTTGGATTTTTTCTATTATTTCCATGACATGTGATGGTCTGGTGTGATAGTCTGATATTTTGTTAACATTTTTTCACTGTTTTTAAAAGTTAAATCAATTAATAGTATTTTATTATTGATTTAATCTATAACCAATCATGATCTCTCAATACAGTTATCTTCCAGATACTAGGTTAATATCTATTTACCTGTTAAAACCCTTTCTAATTAACAGAGTTAGTGTTTTTTAATTTTTATTATTCTACCAAACAAGGAAATGCTTTTCATGAAAAGAAATTCACATAAAGTATATATATGCCATGGTCTGCTTGTAAATTTGCAGTCTTTTCAATTTGGAGACCAATTGCCAACTTATAAATGATTCACATGTTGCCCAGAGGTACAGTTACAGAGGACAAACTGATGTCATGAATACATGTTTGTGTAAAACTCTATTAATAATAAATAAGTTCTCTCTGGTAGAGTCAGGATACAGTGTCTGTGTCTAATAAATGTGAACATGAAAGTAGAAAATTCTTTCCTAAGAAAATGTATTTGCAAAAAGATGAGAATGATGCATGGGGTTGGCCATATTGTGGATGAGGCATGAGAGATTCACATGGACTACTAAGTCCTGTGGAGGAAAAGGGGTGGCATGGCTTTTCTCCCAAGGGGAGAAAAAGTCTGCAGACTTTACCATGACAGGCCTTTATTGGGTTTCCCCCACACATTACATGATGGTCCTCATTTACTATGCACAGATTCACTTTAGGTGGTTACCTTTTACAGAAAACAAAGGAGAGGATGCCATTAATCACATCACAGAAGAAGGATATTTGCAAATGCAAAGGGAAAAGTGGTTGAACTGGTTACATTCCTCCTTAGAAGTTTTAGCATGGATTTTAGGAAGTTACAGTAAGCAGTTACTGTCTCAATTCAGGGTGAGGGAGTTTTAGCAAAAGCAAGTCTTATAGCAGTCTAGGTACAATGCAGGCCTGATTCCTCACGGGAGAACCTATCTGTGGGCATGGGTCCTATGCATCGGACCTTGCTTCCGGCCCATGCCATGCAGAATGGTCTCCTACATGAGATACATCTCTTTGTTCTTTGTAATGATTCCTAAGAACTATAATGATGAACATATAGCATTTAAAATGAAATTTATACCACATATTGTAAAATAAATAGGTAACTTCCATTAATTTCTATTTCAATTATTTGTCCTTTTTTGTTTTTATCTATGTTGGTAGGACACTACTACACATTGATCCTTGTGCTAAAAATATAAAAGGAACAACAAGGAAAAAAATTTACCTTTAACCTTCCTTGTAACAGATTTCTTGTTGCTTGGTAAGCTTATAATGTTTTTGAGACTAGTTTTCATAATGTAATTCTTTATATGCATATGTACATATGTAGTTTATCAGCATAAATAGTTGCTGATAGTTGTACGGTGGTACACAATTTTAGCAGATTTTTATTATTTTTAATATTTTTTATTATTTTTATTTTAACTAGTGCACATTAAAAATCAAAAGTACTTAAGAAAACTAAAATTTATGATTCAAACCAGTGATTGAACAATAAATTGCACTATGTCTGTAAATCACTAGAATGACTATAATGGATTTTAAAGCTGTTTTCCACAAGGACATAATAAAATAAAAAATATACATATACATATAAATATATATATGAAGAAGATAGATGAATGCAAACTGAATTTGTTGAACCCAAAGCTCTGAACCTAAGACAAAAATAAGAAATTGATCTATTTCATAATTATGCCAAACACAGAACATTATATGGATGAGGTGATGTATGGAGAAATAAACATGAGAGAATGGTGTGACAGTTATTTTTTAAAGAAAGATTATATTTTCCTATAAATTTGTCCACTTCACCTAGGTTTTCAAATTTCTTGGCATATAGTTCTTCATAGTAATTTCTCACAATCCTTTGTATTTCTGTGGTATCAGTTGTAATCTCTTCTCTTTCATTTCTGATTGTGTTTATTTAGGTCCTCTCTCTTTTTTTCTTGATAAGTCTGCTAGGAATAAACCTAACCAAGGAAGTAAAATACCTATACTCAGAAAACTAAAGAACACTGAAGAAAGAAATCAAGGAAGACACAAACAAAAGGAAGCATATACCATGTTCATGGATTAGAAGAATGAACATCATCAAAATATCCATGCTACCTAAAGCAATTTATAGATTCAACACAATCCCTACTAAAGTACCAATGCCATATTTCACAGATATAGAACAAACATTTCAAAAATTTATATGGAACTGTAAATGACTCTGAATAGCTGCAGCAATTTTGAGAATAAAGAAAGTAGGAGGGATCACAATACCTGATACCAAACTGTATTACAAGTCCACTGTAATCAAAATAACCTCATGCTGGCATAAGAACAGACACATAGACCAGTAGAACAGATTAAAGAGCCCAGAAATAAGCCCAAGTCTCTATGGTCAATTAATATTCAACAAAGGGGGCAGAAGCATAAAATGGAGTTAAAATAGCCTCTTCAACAAATGGTATTAGGAGACCTGGACAGCTACATGCAAAAAAATGAAGTTCAATCACTGATCACCAACTTAAACCATACAAAAAATAAATTCAAGGTGAATAAAACTCTTAAATATAAGTCATGACACCAGAAAAGCCATAGAGGAGAATATAGGCAGGAAAATCTCAGATATTCCATGCATTAATATTTTCACCAATATGTCCCCTAGGGCAAGGGACATAAAGGAAAGAATAGACAAATGGGACTTCATCAAAATAAAAGGCTTCTTCATGGCTAAAGAAAACAGCATTAAAATGAAAGAGAACCAACTGTATGGAAAAACATATTTTCCAATGATACCTTAGATAAGGGTTTAATCTCCAAAACATATAAAGAACTCACATGACTCTACTCCAGGAAGACAAACAACCCAATTAAGAATGGGCAAAGGACCTGAGCAGACACTTCTCCAAGGAGGACATACAGAGGGCCCAGAGACATATGAAAAGATGCTCAGCATCACTAGCCATCAGGGAGATGCAAATTAAAGCCACATTGAGATTCTACTTCACACCAGCCAGAAAGGCTATCAATAAAGAAATGAACAAACAACAAGTGTTTAATTTGAAATTAAAAATAGAAGCAAAAGAAAAATAAGAAATGAATATAAATTGAAGGAAATAGAAATAGGGCTGGGATAATAAAACTTAGAAGATCACCACTAATATTTTTAGTCTTTTGAGTGTTCATAATAAAAGAATGCTGTAATAAGTAATCATATGCCAAAAATGGAAGTTAAAAGAATGATAACAAAAGCTAAAACTTAGGAGAAATATTGGAAGATAAAGATGCTAAAAAATCTCTCCAGAGGGAGAGAAACAGGAGAAAATGACAACACTGGTCTCGAGAACTGACTAGTGTTATTTTTCAGAAGACAGAACTCAGGTACTTAATAAGCCAATTCAATCAATTTCCGCTAATTTTGCACTATGGCTGCATGTTTCAGAGAGAGAAAAAGGGCAAGAGTCTTGAGAAATGTCGATTCCTTCCCAGAAGCTGAAACCTCTTGAACCACCCTTCACTCAGAGCACATGACATTATGTCTGAAACATATCCTCTTTGAGTGTTTGGATTTAAATCTTGGGGCTAACTGAAGACACTTGGAGTGACTTCCAGAGCTGTTCCTTCAAGGCTCTGGGAACACAAAAGGCTCACCTGGCTGGGTGAAATGGGTGTGTCTTTAGGGACAGGGCCTGCCCAACTGCTCAGAATCTAACAGTGGAAAGGAAACTTCCAGGTTGGCAATGTGGAGTCACTATTCCATCTATTACTCCTTACTGGCAGATGAATATTTCATAATATTCCTTCTGACATCTTTCTTTCCAATATATTTCACTTTGAGGGCTGAGAAAATATGTTAAAATTTGGACCCTTCCCATCCCGGCCCACAGACTCATTTTTGAGTCATTGGTCTCATTTTTGATAAGCTGTGTTATATGTATTTTTGTGATTTTTGTCCGGTTTTCTTCCTTTCAATGCCCCAGTCTGAAATACACTTGTATTTTATGTAAATCTTTCCCCATCTTTGGCATTTGGAAGGGAATTATAGGTAAGTTTTCATGGTACATGAAAAACTCCAGTTGTTGCTTTTTCCCCCTTTTTGCTTTGATTGGCTCCTGTGAAAATAATAGAAAAGAGTTATTTAGGAAATAATCCCACACCTACTTTCTATTTATTAGTTTCCAAAGAGTGAAATCTCATACTTTAATAAAACTTTGAAATAAAGGAATAACATGGACTAGTCTATTTTTCATCTTGTAAAACTATGCATCTTCTTTGTATACCTGTTAAAATATGTTCTAGTTTGTGTATAATACACTGAATATAATTATAAAATAACATATAACAGTGGTGGGCAATGTGATGAAATTTACTCTAAAGCTTCTATAAGTCTCCTTCTTATGCAATTTTAGGGGCTTAATGTGGAGGAATGCCATTTCTAGCCATAATTAAGTAACAGTTCCTGACTAAAATAACAACAAAAACCAAAAACCCCCAGCAAGAACTGATGGAAAACTTGTTTTCAACATAGGAAGACAGCACAAGACGCAAGACACACAAGACAGTGATCACTGAGAGAGGGAAAATTGAGCAAGGTGAGCCTGCTTTTCGCCTGGGTTAGGCAGTCTCCCACATACATGCACAGCTCACGGGTCAGCCAAGGATTTGACAGGCTTTCTACTCTGAGCTTTTGTAGTCATGTTACAAAGCACCCTCCTTTCCAAATTTCTCGCCTCAATACAGCCCTGAAACTTCTGACACTTAAGCCCATAACAATGAAGATTTCCCCCTGAGTTCTCACTAATCACCTGGAGAATGGTGTTAGAGGACAAGTCACATAAGTATGAACTGCATCTTCTGCAGTTCACCTCTTTCAAAGACAAAACTCTTTTTGAAGATTATGTTTTGCATGGTTTTAGTATCTCCAATTCCATCAGATAATTGTTTTTTAAAATATTTTTGTTCTGAATTTATAATGGTTATGTGAGTTACAGTCCAAAACAAGTCATTGAGATTATTCATATTTCTCTATTTGGAGTATAAATGTTGAAATATAGGTATTTTACTTATATTCATTATAAAACATAGCAATGCTTAGTAGTCTGCAATCCAGTACTCATTATATTGAAATTATATACAACACATTCAGTACACTGGAATCCTAAATGTTTCATTTTCTGATAATATTTTGTGCCCAGGTACATTATTATGAATACATCCACAGTATGGTCTCATTTTATATTTTTGTAATTACACTAATTATAAACATAAAAGGTAAGTAGTAGAATAGGTCACATTTCCTTCTGGAAACAACCCTTGACCCAGCGGATGCCCTATCTTGTTCACTTACTTTGAATGTAAATATATCATTACTAGCCAAGAATTAGTATTCCAGTTTGGACACAGGCAAATACAAAAAACATGAACATATAAAGTAAGCATGGATTAAGATCAATGTCGTAAGTGAAACACAGCATTATGAAAGTTATAGCCCTCCTTCTTGCAGTGTTCAGGGACAGCCTCTAGGAGATAGCGACATTTAAGTGCAAGTATGGCACATGAGAAGAAACCACTTTGAAACATGTTGATGGAATGTTTTCTATGCATAATGAACAAACTATGCAGAGACTCTGAGGTGGGAAAGTTCTCAATCAGAGTTTAGACTAAAGGCCAGTGTGACCTGGTCTTTAACATGACCACACATTTCACACGATGGGAAAGTAGCACAAGGTGAAAAGAGAAAACTCAGCAGGGACTAGTCATAAGGATCCTTATAATATATGGTATGAAGTTCCAATTGTTCTTTGCCATGCAAAAGTAAATCTACTGGACACAGGTAAGGACATATGACTTAAAGTGCTTTATGGTAAAGACACCCTGTATTAAATAGAGAAGTGATTGTGAAGCCAGTAGAAGGTGAGCAGGAAAAGCTTACTTCTTAGGTGGTTGCTTATAATTTGCCTGACTGGGGAGATGAAGAGAAAGGGATAGCCTGAAAGTATGATTTGAAACTATAACAGATTTAAACTGATAGATTCAATGTATGTGGCTGAATGCACAAGATAATTCTTTGATCCCTTTGGAATTCAATTGGTTGTGATATAGTCTTTACTGATATGAAAGTTTTGATTAGGATGTTGGTTATTTTATAATCTGTCTGATTATAAAAAGCTGTATTTATCATGCATTATAAAATAATTAATAGGTTAGTATGTTTAATCTGGCACCAAAACCAAATTCAGAGTTGGTATATAGCTACATTTTGTTAAATTTATTGGAGTGACATTGGTTAATAAGATTATGTGGTTTCAAGTGTACATATCTAAGATATATCATCTGTATATTACATTGTGTGCCCATCACCCAAAGTCAAATCATCTTCTGTCATGATATGCTTGACCCCTTTTACTTTACTACCCCTGCCCATCTGGTAACCATCATTCTGTTGTTCGTGTCTATGAGTTGTTGTTTGTTTGTTTTTCTTTTTTCTTCATTTATTGCTTTCAGTTTTATATCCTAAATATGAGTAACATCATATGGTTCTTAACTTCTTCTGTCTGACCCATTTCACATAGTATGGTATTCTCAAGGTCCATCCCTGTTGTCTCAAATGGCAATATTTTATTATTTCTTATAATAGCCCATTGTATATATGTACCAATTCTTCTCTATCCAGTCATCTATTGAAGAACACTTCAGTTGTTCCCGTGTCTTAGCCACCGTGAATAATGCTGCAGCGAATACAGGGGTGCATACATCTTTGTGAATGAAGATTTTAGATTTTTGGGTAAATAGAGGGAAGAGGAGTTGCTGTGTCATGTAATATATTGCTATTTTCTTGTACATCTAAACCACTTGTCAAAATGTTGAATTTCAAAATTTCTAGGCTGTCTGGTAGATAGTCATAACTCCAAGTCCTGATACACTCCTTTTTCCTCTCTCAGGATTTCTGGGCTTTCTTGTGATCCAAAAATGAGAGGGCTAAAACCTTGTATGGTGGGGAATATCCAGAACACTGCTGTAGTTTTATGGTTTAGTCTTTTGTCCACGCAGAGTGTTAATGATGAAGCCACCCATTTTTCATACCACACAAGATCAGTTTTTTGTTATTTGGTTTTTCTCTAGCTAAAACTTTCTGGCTAGACTCATTATACCTTTTAGAGTATTTTTTCAATTCTAAGAAATATTGTTATAAAATTTTGTATTCTGACTACATTAAATATATAGATAAATTTAGAGACATGAAACATTGTTACAAAATTGCAAATTTTCTGTCAACAACATGATTTATCTATATAAATAGACTAATTTTTCTTCTTGGTCTCAAAATAGATTTTTATAATTTTGTTTATGTAAGATCTGTACATTTATGAAGAAGTTCACACTTCTAGACTTTTTTTACTTAAACATTTTGGAAGGAATTTTCAAAAATTATACTTAAGTACTATTAAAATTAATATATTTTTTCTATCATATTTATTAGTGCAGCTAACAACCTTATTGAAATTCAGAATTTTCCTGTAGTTTTCATTTTTACTATACTTTATGCTTAGTAAGTCAATCAATTTTATTGATAAATAATGACCATTTTTAGTCCTCCCCTGTATTTATATTTCTTATATATACATCAGAGTTTTCATTACATATTTATTTATTTTTTCTGGGAAGATGTACAATAGAATCACATTCCCTTACTCCTTCCAAATTGGAAACGATCATGAGGCCTCCTTTGAGCAAGATTTACATATGTAATTTCCAGGTGGAATTTTCAATAACCCAGTAATAATTGGCCATTTTTCCTACTCTTGATGAGTAATCAAGAAGTAACAGAGAGGAGATGATGATTGCTTAAATTTAAAATGTTTCTGTATATTGCGACATGCCAAGTATAATATCTGATTCAGGAAATATTTCCGATGGGCAGTTCTAGCTGTAAATGCTACTATATATCTTAGAGTTTTCAAACGTTTGATGTGGCCAAATAGTTTGTGTACTTTATTAAAGGTTGTAATCCTTCCCTGTTTAAAAAAATTTGTTTTCTTCTCAGCTATAATAAAAATGCTGATATAAGCAGGGCTTTAAATGACTGTATTTATGTGTGTAATTCTTTGCTTATAGTTTAAGTGAATTATTATTTCATGAGACATCATTACTTTTTATGGTAGTTATTCTATACCTATAAAGTCTCTGCCCATTCGATGTACTAGAAATTATTATTTTAAGATTATAAATAATTTCATGCACAGGGTTCTAGTTATCTTTCTGTAAGGGCATACTTTAATTGAGTTGAATGGCAAGGAGACAATCAGATGCCAGCATACAATCAATCCTCCTTATCTGGACTGTTCATTTAATGTTAATATGTGAGATTGGTGTGATTAACAGATATGATATATATTCTGGGCATGAAAATATTAAAGTAGTAGATTTATCTTAAGTTAAATGGCCTTACCTCCTTTTAGTGAAATTTTCTTGTATAAAACATTGTATAAAATCTTAGAGATTTGTATGTTGGCAACTATTCTACCTCCAAAGCTAACTTTGCTCTGTCTCTACATATTTAGAAACAAAATGTTTTTATAAAAGGTGTCAGTTTGAAATACAACATTTTTCCTACTCAGCCTTATAAATAAGGCTGTGTTAAATAAAATTTATAAATGTGATGTTCCAAATACAAAAAAGAAGTCCAATACATTTGATGAGTTATAAGGTAAGTATAGATAAAATGTGGTGATAAATTTATTTTTTATGGCAAAATAGCTAAGAATCCAAATCAAAGACACTCTTAAAATAGTTATTTAGAATTGAAGAGCAGATAAAGAGCTTCCCAGATGAGAAAAAAAAAACTAAAGGAGTTCATCATCACCAAACCATTATTACATGAAATGTTAAAAGGGCTTATCTGAGAAAAAGAAGATCAAACCTATGTCCACAGAGCTTACATACTTGGCCCATGGTCATGAACAAAGTTGTGGGGATTGTCTGAGGGAATGGGAGGTGCTGGATGGAAGAGGACAAAGGAGGAAAAATTGGGACAATTGTAATAGCATCATCAATAAAATATAATTAAAAAATAAGTAGAACAGAAAAATAAAAGCTGAAGTAGTTAAATTATAAAAGTAATGCTTATTAATTTACATAAATATGTCATATCTAGAAGACTTTCCTTCCATCTATCTGAAAGGTACAAGGAAGGAATCTTAAGGGTAGGAATATACTGAATTTTAGATCCTTGTTGATTATCATAGTCTCATTAAAAATATAAATGGGACTATCTTGATATTTTCAGTTTAGGAATTTTAGAGGGATAGTACTTGTCATGTTGCACCTTCTTTTTGATACCTAAAATTCCAAAATTACACTTCCACCTGTTCTAGCTGGAATACCCCATGAGTTGGATGCCATTAATGATATAGCGCAGCATCTCTACCATTCCCAGGCATCATATGTTATGTTTTTAATCCTAAATCCCTAGGAAGGCAAATATGAATGTTTAAGCTGAGCCAATCAATTGTAACTAGGAGACCAGTTCCAAAATCAGGGATGTGAGAGGGTTATTGTGGAGAGGACAGACTTTTCCAGCGAATAAAGATTAGGCTCTTCTAACACACATTCCGGACTTTCATCCTGACTGCCTCCATAATCTCACATTGATTTCATGCCCACTTTGCTGCAGACGTTCTGGTTTCTTGACCATAGCAAATTATTTCTCCAGCTGCGGGCATTTCACTTGTTTCTTCTCACTGGAGTGTGTCTCTGTGTACTTCCTGAGGCATTTAACCCGGGTGAGGATGTTTGTGTCCACTGCAGGCTGAGCTTTTGCAAGTAAATCACCCTGTTGGAACTAGCTTCTCCCAATGTGTATTCATTTACCACTCTGCAAAGAATTTATTACAACCTGTAGTTTTTGTCTTTCTTACTTATTTACATGGTATTTTCCAATTTTGCCATCAGAATATAAATTCTATGAACACAAGATCTTTTTATCCTTTTACTGCTATATCTCCAATGACTAGCACAGTCAATACATTTGCAAGTGAATAAATTTAAATAATTTAATAGTGAAAAGTAATCTTGAATTTACAATTCCTGAATTTACCTCTCCGTTTTTACAATTTTAAAACATAGAGCGACATCAGCTATGTTAAACAATTAAATTGCTGAACATATATCAGTTATGATGCAGAAAATGAGAAAATTATACATACTATTAACATAAGTTTCAGCTCTGGCTGGTGTGGCTCTGTGGATTAAGTGCCAACCTGAAAACCAAAGGGTCACTGGTTTGATTCAAGTCAGGGCATGTGCCTGGGCTGCAGGCCACATCCCCAGTAGGGGGCGCTCAAGAGGCAACCACACATTGATGTTTCTCTTCTCTTTCTTCCTCCCTTCCCCTTTCTCTAAAAATAAATAAGTAAAGTCTTTAAAAAAACATAATTGTCAAAATTCTTGTATACCAAAAGAGTGTAATAAGATGACTAGGAGCATGGAGTCTGGAAACTGATTTTAAATCCTAAACTTGACACTTTGTCTTTATGTTATTTCATATCTCTGTGACTTAGTTTTTGTTTCATGAAGAGATAATAATACCTATAAAATAGGTTAAGTAAATAAATATGTAAAATGCTCACAAAATCTGTTAATGTTCTAAACATTATGTTCGGTAATTGTGTTTTTTCTTTTAAGACTTACACCTTCGCTAATCATTTGTTTATTTATGTAAACAAAACTGCATGGATAACTAACCAGCATCTCAGGAAGTTCCTCAGGAAAGTTGTGAACCAATGAGATAATTTAATGTATCTTTATGATAAAAGGTCCCATAGCAAATACAAACACAATATTTGCATTTAAAGAGCCACAGTCATTAGTCTAGATAAATCATTGTAAATATGCCAGTAACTTTATTTTGTAAATTGTGGATTTTTCCGTAATCTAATTCTACAATAATTGTAATACCCTATTCATGTGTTTCAAAACAAACTTCCCTTCAACTTGAACGCAGGGGAAAAAAGTACTGCCTTTTAACACAGTGTGATTATTTTGTTTATTTATGGCCACAATCAAAAAGGTGAATTTGTTATTTAAAATGCACGACACATACTAGAGAACATATTGGTAATAATTGTCATTCCACAGAAAACTTCTCACTTTCATTTTGCTGAAAGCAAACATGCCTTTTAAATATCTGGAACAGAGAGGATGAAAAGAGATTGTGAGCCTCACCATCAAAATCCTGGGTCAAATATGATGAACTATGTGTAGAATCCAATGTCTTTTTCAGTGTAACTTTTATCTTACATTTTGTTTCCCTTTTAAAGTGAAGAAAAAGTGTTTATCATTATAGTAGAAGTAGGATTAAAATGATTTGTTTACTTAAGGGAAATCATTGATGATTTTTCATAATTTTAAAAGTGTGTTTTTAAAGAGAAATTTAGCTGATTTTACTATTTAAATAGATTGTAAGAATCAGAGAGATGCTAATTTTATTGAAAGTAGACCAGTAGCCCTGGCTGGTATAGCTCAGTGGATTGAGCATGGGCTGCAAATTAAAGGGTCACTGGTTGGGTTCCTGGTCAGGGCACATGCCTGGGTTGCAGGGCAGGTCCCCAGTGCAGGCCATGTGAGAGACAACCACACACTGATGTTTCTCTCCATCTCTTTCTCCCTCCCTTCCCCTCTCTCTAAAAGTAAGTAAATGAAATAAATTAGAACAGTAAGCATAAAATTTATGCAGAAAATATCTGCATAAATAATAGCTAGAAATTTCCCAAATGTGAGAAAAAACATTGGCTTTATATCCAAGAAGAAATCCATTGGACTTCAATAAAATAAAATCACATGTAGACATATCATAATGACATTGCTCAAAGCCAAACCTAAAGGAGAAATATTGAATGCAGTAAGAAAAAAATGACACATCACATATACAAAATATATACACATTTGCATATGCACATATATACATACAATTTTACATACAATTCACATACATATGGTTTTCACATATACATATGCTTTTTAAGGTGTATAATGTGATAATTAAATACACATACACTGATAAATGATTGCAACAATCAGTTAATAAGTTAATGCATCTGTCACCTCACATAATTACTTTTTTAATGTGATGAGAAGACTTATGGTCTACTCTCAGAGCAAATTTGAAGTATGCAAAACAGTTCTATTCATTATAATCCACACAATGTACAATAGGTCCCAGAATTTATTCATCTTATAACTGAAACCAGCGTACAAAAATGTGTTTACATAAAACAATGTAGCATTGTTGCAAAGGTACAACCCTGGCATGTTTATTAATCACATTGACCGCCTCAGCCATTCCTGGGCATGGAAAAAGTCCCACACATTTTTCTGTTGCCGGGACACAGCCTCTGTCTGTGTTATTAAAAGTAGGGCTACTTTATTAGTTTGAATTTTTTAAATTAGAATTTGGGCTTTGGGAATGGAATGTGTGGGTGAAGAAGATCTTGTCTGCTGCTTATTGACTGTCTAGCTCAGCAATTCTCACCTTCTTCATCTTGTGGCACGCATAAACTAATTGCTAAAATTCTGTAGCACATCAAAATATGTATAGTTTTTGCCAATATGACAAAAATAGGTGTAATTTTAAATCCTGCCAAATGGCTATTGTGTTGGCTGTTGATATATATATATTTTTAATATGATAATCTAAGGGAGAAGAGGTCAATGCCCCTGACTAAACAATCAGGTACTGCATGTTTTGAAGATACACACCAGTTGAAAATCACTGGTCTAGTTGATAATGTTAGTGCTGTGATCAGATCCCCTTAGATCTCACATGTTCTGTCTCTCCCTCTCACCTGACACACTTCATATGCCTTCTGGTTCCACTGGCAGATCAAGCTCTTAAGCAACTTAAGCCTCCTTTACTGCATGTACCAGAGAGAGACAGACATTTGGAAATTTGTAACCCCAAGTGGCTCCAGATAAATGACTAGAGCAAGTACAGGAATCAGGTTGAAACTCTCCTCTTTGGGATTCTGCCTAAGATCTTACTCTTGCTAGGCTTCTCCTGTCCCCGTCCTGTTTCCTCTGCATAATTTCTGATCCTTCCTGTGACCACTTCCTTAGTGAACCTCTCTCACAGGATCTTCATATCAGAGACTGTTTCTGGCAAATGCACTAAAAACACTGTGTAATATTAAACTAGTTATGCAACTTCCTCCGGTTCTTCCACTGTGACAAATGAAGAAATGACTTCATAGTAATTATGTAACTTGTAGAAGGTCATGAACCTACTGATTGGTGGAGCTGTGAATCAAATTTAGGTTTTTCATGCAACACATCAATTTCTTCCAAAGTGATATTTATTAGCTGGATATTTATTAGGTGGTACACAATATCCCTGAACAAAGCAGACAAAATCCCTTCTCTGATGCTTTTCATGTTCTGGTGAGGAGAGAAAACAAACGTGGTAATAGATACAAGATAATTGTAACAATGATAATTATCTAAAGAAAATAAAATGAGGTAATTTAAGAAATCGTAACTGGAGAAAGAAGACTTATGGTAGATAGCGGTATCAGGAAAAAACACTCAATGGAGTTAATGGATGAATTGAAACAATAATGGTGAGGAGTCCTCAGTCAACATGGGGATTTTAAAGCAGAGAGAACTGAGCGTAGATACCTTGTGAGACAAAAAGAGGAATCAGATGCTAGTTTGAAGAATGAGTGAAAGTTGGTCAGGGTTACTGGGAAGGGAAAGGAACCAATTGGAAATTGACTATAATAATTTGATTTTGGACAAGTTAGTTTATGCAAAAACTTAATAGATATTCAAGTAGAAATGAATCCACGACTGAAATATGAGTGTACAACTTAAGAGCAATGTCATCTTCATATGTATGGTGTTAATTTTGGTGACTAAACTAAATGAAAGGACCCAGTGAAGGAAATATAGAGAAGAAAGTGACACAGGTACAAGCTCTAGGTTACTGCAAATTTTAAGATTAACAAGAAAAGTACTCATCAAAGAAACGGAGGAGGGGAAGTATGATCCAGATAGATTACAGACTGTATTGTCACAAAAGCTGAAGGACACATGTTTTTCAAAGAGATACGAATGATCCCCTCTATGAAGCGATTAAATGGTCGAGCATGATGAGCATAGAGGATACTTTGCAGCCTGAATTTTAGTGATTAATGTGGAGTGGTGTGGTAAGAGGTCTGACTGCCTGGGTTAAGGGGAGACTTGCAAGTAGGGATTAGAGGGAGTTGCCGGGGACACCTGTCTCCATGAGTATTCTGGAGAAGGAGAAGAGGCAAGATTTAGTAGCAAATAAAGAGAGGTCATATAATAAATGTCAGAACAAACTCATTAGGAAAGATAATAAACCATATTGTTAGCTAATAATAGTGAGCAAGAAGAAAGGGTTAATTTGATGACATAGAAGAGAATGAACAAAATTATGAGGTGATTAGAATATATTGAATCTAGAGCACAAAGATTAGTAAGCCTTAGACAATTTAGAAACATGTTACTTATTTTAAGAGAAGGAAAAGGAGAAAGTATAAATCCAGTTGCAGGTGGTTTGGTAAATTTGTATGTATAGGGCTATGCAACTCTCACTTAAGGTCCCTGTTCTTAAACAAGTGTAAAGCTTTAGGCTTACTTTTGTGAGTAAGACATTTAAAGAGGGAAGAAAAGGTGCAAAATAGTTGTTTTAGAAAATGAGAAAGTAAACATATTTATTAAAGAGAAAGAAGATTCCTGTAAAACTTTGCATGTATGAGCCAAATCAAAGGATTACATAACCAGAATTACATGAATTGGAGATCAATATTTTCTAATAATTGCAAGCAGTCATTTAAGAGGGTCAGAAGAATTAGAGAAAGATCTGGAATTTTGGGACAGATCCCTGGGTCCTATCTTTCTATATGTGATATGTATTCTCTCGCCCAGAATGAGAAATTAAATTCTTAATTAGGTCTGAAAGTCACCTCACACGCAGGCAGAATTTTAGGCTATAAAACATATCCTTTTACATTGAAGACAATAACATAACATGATTTTATTTAGCAAGCCATTGCTCAGGGATTCAGAGGTTTATTTTGTGTGAGATATCCTTCGGGTAGGGAACATCTTCATAGGTAGGGTCTTTCTAATCAATATCATCAGTTATTTATCTAGAGATGTAGTTGACAAGGACATTAACATGAATTCATGCTACATTTTGTTCTCTTGGCTCAAAGGAGTTTTTCCATTTTTTCCCACCTTCCTAACAAAGCAAAACCACTCACAGGCTAATTGTTTTAACTCATTACTGCTCAGTGCTCATTAGTACTTTGTGCACTCACAGATTTTGAGTGAGATAAGTAATCGTGGTTTGGCTTGTGTTTTCTGTTTGTTTTATAAAAATAGGAAGGTTAATAGACTGGAAGTCTTAAAATTTCTTTTTAAAGATTGGAATGAGAGATCCTTGAATAAAAGTGCTTAGGACGTAGGGGTGTAGTAGTGCAGTGATTAAAGTTCAAATTTTAGAGGTGATGCAGTTATTGGTGATAGTAAATTTGAGATGACTGTGAGGGTGGAATGTGGAAGTAAAATAAAGGAGAATACTACAGGAATTAAGTAAGCCAAAGAATTGAGAATCTGGTTTGAAAATACATTTATAGTCCCTTTCAGTTAACACCAAGCCTAAAATCAATCATAGGGAATTTAAAATATTGAGGTAGCCAAAAATTTGTTTAGTGTTTTTTCCTTAAAATAGCTCTAATGGTGCTTGGTTGTCTTTAACTTCATTTGAAATAATTTTATTAGATTGTATTGTGACAGCTGTCATGTGAATGTGCATTTAAAAAAAAAAGCTTACCAAAGTTGGTGAATCTTTGTGCAACTATTTTAATATTAAAGATGGAAGAAGATACACAACATTTTTTGGTGCAATATGCTTTATTCAAAAAAGGTAAAAACTACTGAAATTTAATAAAAAAGATTTGTGTAGTGTATGGAGAAGGTGCTGTGACTGATGGAAAGTGTCAAAAGTGGTTTGTGTAGTTTCTTGGTACTATTGATATTTTGGCTGTGGTGCTGTCTTATGCATCGGAAGATGTTTAGAGCACCCCTGTTCTCTGCCCACTAGAAGCCAATAATGGCAGATAGCCAACATAATCAAAATATCCAAACGGATAAAGTTACTGATAAAAATGAAAAACATGTCTTTTATTTTATAGAAAAAACCATACAGACTGTTTGGACAACCCGATAGAATGTGTTTACATTGAACTTTTGTGAAATATTTTCTCAGTTGAGTGTCTGGAATCTATTATAATCAGTGTTAATAATTCTACAGGCATAGAGCTTCTAGGGCTGAACCATGTTTTCTTTAATGAAATAAACCTTTCAATGTTTATTCATAAGGTCCTAATTAATTGTCAAGTGCAATCCATCAAAACAAATTGAGATTCACTTCCAGAACATTGTGTAGAACTTGACCTTCACAAATTTTACATTGCTAAATATTTCTCATATTCCTTTAAAAATGCCCCCCTAAGTCAAATGTATTTCTCAATTGTCTTGTATGTCAGGGAGAAATACAACTAGAGTAATAGAACAGTACGTTTACATTTGATATTTAATAAGCTGCAGCCCTCCTCCACTCAAGAGCCAATGGATGCGGTCCTAAACATATTAAGAAAAGAATTAGCAATGGAGGCAACATTGTTTGCTCCTCAGAAAACTAAAAGGTTTGCTTCCTTGTAATCAAGTAAAAAGAAAAAGAATTAGGCTTGTATTAGTGCCTACTATGTAGCTGCATTTCACACTTCTGACTGTAAACCACACCATCAGAAAGTGAGTAGAGAAAAGTATAGGACTCTATGGCATAATTGGTAAGATCTTCCAACAGGAAGAAAAGATTCAGCAAGCCCACTGAGTTAATAAAAATATACTCAGTAAGCTGTATGACAAACACCTGTTGATACCTCTTTGCAACACCTCAGATAATTCTAGGAATTTACAAATAAATCTGGCCAGTAAAACATTCTGGATAATCTGTTATTGGCAGTGTGTTATTATTTCCGTATTAAAGTATATTATTATAAACTGGGCTATTCAAGAAATTACCAGGAATTTTATTTGCCCAAAATGCTGGAAAATAATGAGCTTCCTTGGAATACTCACTATTAAGTAAAACTGTCAGTAAGGCATCTTGTAAAAAATGTAAACAATTAAGAGATAACATTTATAATTACTTGAAATCTCTTGGGAAGGCAGACAATACGATGTGCATTACAATAAAATCTGTAGGTCGTGTTACAGACTCGGCTGGGAGAGAAAACAACCGTGATGGAAGCTCAGAGCACAGCAAGCTCCACACTCACAGGGCGTTAAAGAGCTGTTTCCACACAATTCATTATATTTAACATTTGTTAGTGGGCTTTTCTCCACCAAAACTTAGAGGGGGTTACGTCTCAGGCTGAGGCAGTGGTAGGAGCTGATTTACGGAGGGAAATGTCCTAGAGTATATAATACTACGTTTGGGGTGGCAGTGTGAGAAAGGTGGGTTGGGCCCAGACTTTCAAGGATAATGAAACATAGAGCCATTAAATAGTGTTATGCCAATTTTTAACTTGAATCATTAAGCAATAATGAAACAAGATACTTCCAGAAAAATGCAGATGGTTGTGACTAGACAAAATAATATTTCTTTTCTCCTCATATATTATATACACTATTTCTATAGAAGTAAAAACATACAGCATATATTATCTAGAGTGAATATTCCAAAATGCTTTTTTCCTAATGAAACAATAAGGATTGTGGCAACACTAAGGAACCTGAGAAAAGAGAAACAAAACATAATTCCAACATTTTTGTAAGCAACATAGATTGAAGAATAAAAGTGACTAGGAATTGCAGCAAATCAAGGTATTAGGTGTATGAAGTACAGCAAGAGAGGGAAGAGCTCAAATGCAAATAATCCTTCATAGAATATTAGAAAAGGTAACACTTTTTCAACATTCAAAATGGGTCACTTTAAAAATGAAGTGATTTCAGTCTTTGATTAAAATATCAGAAAAGAAATAATAAAATCCTTAAGTTAAAAAATTAAAGGGAAAAATGAGCCAGATAATTAATCATCGTTTTGACACCAAAAGAAATAGAGTTCCAAAAAAAATCTAAATTCATTAAAGGACCCAGAATCTGAAAAGTATTGGTAAGTGTTCAGAAGAAAATGAGTATCTATGAATCAGTTCCAGTGCTAGGCTAGCAGTAACAGGAAGAACTCAACAGGGCAAGATGTATGACCAGAGGGAGGAAGATCATCGACAGGAGGGCAATGGAAATATAATTGTGCTAGATGGTGTAATAATAAAAAGGTAATAAAAAGGTCAAAGGCTTATAGACTCATAAAACATTTTGAAAGGTGAACAATTCATATTATATTAGCCAGACAAGAAAATATATGAATATGGTGTAGCAGCTCTTTCTAAAGTTTAGGAAAATGCTCTTTGCTAACCCTTGCAAAAGCCAAGTGATATGTACGCTAGAACATTTCCCAGCAAACCTATTTATCTCTAATAGAAATGAAGGCAACATTGTTTTCAAGTAGCAATTGAAAAAATATAGGAAGGTAGTGGAGTACGGTAATATTACACTGAAGTCTCTATACTGTTGAAGTGTGATGTTGATCACAAAGTGGTTAGCAAATAGTTTTATTTTACTACTAGCAGTAAGAGTTTTAGAGTAAGAGCAAAATTGAAATTAAGACTCATCATAAGTATAATAATATGTATATTTACCAAAAGATTTTTAGGTATTTAAGATCAATCCTACAGTAACAACAAGGCCCTGCATAGTGATGCAAATGGAAAGATCATTTTAGCTTTTCCACTGCAGCATACACAGACACATTCCATATTCCTCTGACACATGTCAATTCATATTTGATATTTATGTTTTAAATATCAAATTGACAGAATATGTCAGTATTGATACCAGCAATTACCAATTCCTATAAATAATTAATACAAAATAACACAAATTATAATTAAAGGTAATGAAAAGTTCACAGAAGAAGAAAACTAGTTTCCAAAAATGATTTATTTTAAAGATTTTATTTAATTGGTATTTAGAGAGGGGAAGGGAGGGAGAAAGAAGGGGAGAAAAATCAACTTCTGGGGACCCAGCCTGCAACCTAGACATGTGCCCTGACTGGGAATCAAACCAGCAACTCTTTGGTTCACAGACCGACTCTCAATCCACTGAGCTACACCAGCCAGAGCTCCAAAAATAATTTAAAGAAAGGCTGAACTTCATTAGTGATTAGGGCATGCAGAAAATTTTTTTTTGAAATAATGTTTCATATACTTTCTATTAGAAGAAATTAATAATTCTGATAATACTAAATCCCAGAAAGGATATGGATCCATATGGTTATTAATTCATGTTTGCAACTGGGAAATATATTTTAGAAATTAAATAGTAGTATTTTTTAAGTTGAACAGTTATATTTTTACTCCCCAGAATTTCACTTCTCTTTATAACCAAGATAAATTTTACTATATCTAAACCAAAAGTCAAGGAAAAAGGATGCATTTTTTCTGTTAGTAATAGTTTAAAAGATAACCTGAAAAATTCAAGTACTTATTGATAGGAAAAACGTATACATAATTCATGGTGTAATCACAAAATGCCATATCTTACGGTGGGGTTATTATGCAACAATATGGATGGATTCTAGTAATTGAATATTGTTTTGCCAAAAAGGAGGTGGAAGAGAAAGAATGTAATGTGATATTATATAGTGTTCAACCAAAATTAAATCATGCTTCATTTGGACATACATATATGTGAAAGGAAACTTGAAGAAGCTAAATAGGAGGGGAATTATAATATCAACCAACAGAGAAATCTCTGGGGAGATTAAGTTCAAGGGTAAGGAATAGAAAATGTATATATAAAATAAACAGGTGATTTCATAGTTGTTTGAGAAATAGGATCATGAATGTGAATCATATTACAAAAAAAATTCAAATTTTTAACAGAGGGTCATAGAAAATAGGATTAACATAATTTGGTATGACAGACAATCAGAAGACATCTGTTATATCAATTCACATAATGTGCAAATATATAAAAATGAGTCAAATATTTTTACCAATATTTTTATGCTGCTTTAGTTGTTATTTAGTTAAATGTATGAATAGTTCTTCAAAAGTCACTTCTTCACATTTCTATAAGTCAATTTCTTAAACTTCTTTAGTGCCGTATTTTACATGTGGAAAATTAGCAAAATTATATTAATTTGCATAGGTGTTTTGGACATTAAATATAATTGTATGTATGAAAAATAGGACAGTGTATTTTCTCAGTAAATATTAACATTACAATCACTAGCAGTATCACACATTCCCCTTCACTAATATTATTTGGAGAAGACATTTTATATTAAATCAGATGTTTTGGGTTTTAAACAAGTATTGTCTATTCCACAAACTCCTCCTTCCAGTGATATCTTCAGATGAAAATCTTAGACAGCCCAGTTGTTTATGAAATGTAGACATATCACATATAACATTCAGGGAGCTTGGGCAAATACCATCCATCACTCTATAATGATGCAATTTGTATGATTCATTAATATAAAACAATCTAGTTCTGAGTTATTGATTTAGAAGATACCAAAGAAATCAGGAAAAATGAAAGAGTAGAAGCAAAGATAGAAAACATTCTTTGATTAACAAGGGAAAATGGGAGATTTCCTTTCAAGGTGCTTAAAGACTTCAGATGGGCTTGGAGCTCTTAAAAGTGTCAGCTTGGGGGAGATACAGTGAGAAACCTAACACAATTTTTATGCATTTGTTCTAGAAAAATTGGTGGGCTGACTTATGAAACATCTCACTTGAGTTTCTTGAAGTTTTGATTCAAGCTTCTATCTGCAGGAACTAGCTCATTGGGTGTTCTAATTAATTTAAGTACATGAAGTAAGTGCACAATAACAATAAGTATTAGGAGGATGAATAGATATAAGTCAGAAATAAATAAATGTGCCAATGGCTAGGGATAGACCACATATATATTTCTTTTTCTCATCTTATTTTTCTTGATGCTCAAAAACACAGTTCATGTAATTTTACATTTAATTCTTTTTTGCAACATCATAGCCCTCCAGGTTCTTTCCTGTTCATGATTCATATGATTAGATTTGATCTCTGGCCTCATTACTGAACATTCCGGAATATTTAATCACATTAGCTACATATTTAGTCTGTAAACTTCACCTAGGAGATTTTGAAGGATAGCATAAAATGAAATTCATAGTTCCTCTTTGTAGCAATTTGTGTCAGCTATGAATTCAGGGACTATATGCTATTTAATTTAGTTTATGTAATTATGTATAACCTCATTTTGCTCTGAGAAGTCTCTTTTAGTCTATTTAAAAATCACAGGTTTTAATTATTTTTCTCCATGACAACCACCTAATTTCTTGTCTATTAAAAACTAAAAGTAATTTGAGAGTTTTTATAGCTAAGCTATGGGTTCTAGAAATTATATTTAAGAAGATATAAAAATAAGGACTAGATTGCATATTGAAGTATGTAAAATTGGTGTACAAGTAATATTTCCTGTTTTCATATTCGTTTTGTATTACTACCAACTGTTTATTAGTAAATTTTTGATTATTTAATAACTCTTACCCAAGCTCTTCACTGTATTGTTTGTGCTCCTTGGAAGGTATTCGTTTGTGTCCTTCTCCTCCAAAATTCACTGGCAGATACCCCATTTATTCATCCTTAAAAATTCAGGTCAAAGGATAATTTAATACAACCAAGTCAACTCATATTAGGGAGACAATAATGAAATTATTAAGGATGTCTTAAATAATCACTATGCAATAAACCATTTCATATAATAATTCTGTCATTTGATAGAATTAATTCTCCTTAATCCTCTTTTTAAATATTTATTTTCTAGGTGTAGTGTGCACTTAATATCCTTTCTTAGGACTCGTCTATACTGTATATTTACTTAAATTTTATGCTGAAAATTTACAAGTTTCTTATTAAAAGAAGGAATAATCAAGATGTTTGATAGTGTAGCATGATTTGAAATTATAATTGACTTTTATTTTTTTATTTTATTTAGAGCACAGTTTATTTGTAACTTGAGAACTTTTTAAAAAAATTGTTGTTCAAGTACAGTCTTCTGCCTTTTACTCCCATCCAAGCCCACCCCCAGCCCTCCCCACCTCCCTCCCTTTTCTACCCGCCTCTTGTTTTTGTCCATGAAATTATAATTGACTTTTAGATTAGTACTAAAAAGGGATAACTAACTTCTGTTGTCCAGTGTATCATTGAGACTGTTTTCTTTGGATACATGCTTTTATTTTTGTTCTTCATTTTTTATAATATCTATTACCAAGTTTACTAATCTTTCATTCTATAACTTCTTATTTGCAGTGTTGTTGTTTTCATGTCATGTATTGTAGGTTTTATTACTTGAAATTTCTTTTGGTTATTTTCTATATCTTTTATTTCTTTCAGCATTATGTTCATGTTTTCCTTTAAATACTTGTTCATAATAATGATAGTTTTAATTTGCTGGTTTTTCTAATTTCATCATCAATATCATTTCTGAGTCTGGTACTGTTGAGTATTTTTTTTTTCTTATTACAAACCACATATTCCTCCTTCACATATGTTGTAATTTTTTACTTAATGTTGGCTTGCATAATTTACATTATTAAGTATTTGGATTTTGTTGTTTTTCTTTAAAGAGTATGGAATTTTATTGGGTAAGCAACTATATTGTCTTGCAGTTAAATTTGATAGACTTAGGTCTTGTCTTAAAAAGATTTACTGGGGAATGCCTAGAGCAGCTTTTACTATAGAGAGCTGAGCCCCTGTAGTAAGATTTGACCCTTATTTTGTGTCTAATGAATGACCTGATATACACACTAGCTTATGGGAACTTGTAATCAGCAATTTGCGAGTTGTTGAGCTTGGTTAACTCATGGGTCGCATTTTTGTTCTGCTCAGCCTTTTTGTTTTCTTCTCTATGTACATACACATCATACTCTGCAAAGACTCAAGAATAGTCCTAAACAAATTTCTGAAGCTTTTATTTCTAATTTTCCTTTTTTTCATAGTTGCTTCCTCTCTGAGGTTCTGACCTGAGACTTTTATATTTCTGAGACTTTTGGTCTATTACATCTGAAGGCAGGTTCAGTTTCTTGCACCCAATGTAATTGCTATTCTCTGCTTGGGATCTTCATCCCTTCACAGAATTCCATGTGTCTCCAGACAGAGGAATGAAGTATCATAAGGATTTTTTCGCTTATTTTCCTTTTCTGTGGGTCAAAGTTATAAATTGCCTATTGTACAGTGATAAAACCATTGTTTCATATATTTTTTATAGTTTATCAGTATTAAAGTAAGGGTATGGTCCTATAATAACCTAAGTTGCACAATCTTTTCAGAAGGCAATTATGTATACACATATTTTTTGTAAAAAAAAATATATATATATAAAGGAAAATTGCTGGGTTGTCAAAAGATAGAATTTTAGTTTACTTAAATTATTTAATTAAAATACATTTTTGAATAAGTGGGCTATGTAATATTGAGTAAAACACATATATAGTCTAATAACTACCATGATGTTTAAGAGCTTTGGCATAATCTGAGCTTAGTAATTGTCTCTTAGTGGAGAAAATGTCATTAGAAATGTTCAGAATCTATAATAGTATAGGGGAAAAAAGGGATGCATATGTTGATAACTTTTATAGTCCTGCAGTGGTTTTCAAACTGGACCAAGATGTAAAAGTTAAAAAGTGACCCTTCTATTGGGGATTTTAAATTTAACTTATTTATGATTTACTTTGAGAAAACAGTAGCATAAAATTTGTACAGAGTCATCACACAAAGACAGTAATTCACTTATTTAAATGTGTTAGTAAATGTTTAAGAGATACAAAACATGTTGATTCTACCAGTTCAAGGCTGTTGCCTAACACAACAGTTAGGCATATTAGATATATTTGGAAGAGGCCAAATAATGATTTCTAGGAGTTCAATAAATCTATAAAATGATCTTGACTTTTATTTAATTTTTGGAAGGGAACAATTTTAACCATAGTTATCAAAGTTCACGATGAGTAGTAGTCTTTAAAAATTTCTGGGTTGATATAAAATGAGTTTAGAAATGACATGAAGTAACTATAACTCTAGACAACCCCCTTACTCTGGAAGAAATATATCTTTCTGCTGGGCAAACCCAATCCCTGTAGTCCCTGCGAGTCACCAGCCTTGATCCACACCCAGGAAAGATGTGTGTCTCAGGTCCTGCTAACCATCGTTTTTCATTACTTTGTTGTAAACATACATTAGGGAGAGGAATTTTAATTTTCTAATTCAAGAAATTTTATATTTCCTTTTTTTAATGTATTCTGAGATGGATTTCTATAAGAATTTGATTTATATATTTTTAAAAAATTACTGTTAAAATTATAAAATTGATCATTGTTAATTTGATAGCAATAATTGACATCATTTTTTAATTTCAGTTTGATAATATTCATTTTTATCTTCATGGAGTGGAGTCGTGTGAGTCTTTATATATTTTGGAGAACAAACCCTTGTCTGAAGTATCATTGGCAAATATATTTACCCATATGGTTGTTTCCCTTTTCATTTTGCTGATGTTTTCTTTAGCCATGCAGAAACTTTCTATTTTGATCAAGTACCATTTGTTTATTCTTTCCTTTATGTCCCTTGCTCTAGGGGACATATAGGTGAAAATTTGCTGCATGGAATATCTGAGATTTTCCTGCCTGTGTTCTCCTCTAGGACATTTATGGTATTAAGACTTATATTTAAGTGTTCTATCCATCTTAAGTTTATATTTGTGTATGGTATAAGGTTAGTAGTCAAGTTTCATTTTTTTTGCATCTAGCTGTCCAGATCTTCTAACACTATTTGTTGAAGAGGCTATTTTTATTCCATTTTATGCTTCTATCCCCTTTGTCAAATATTAATTGACCATAGAGACTTGGGTTTATTGGGCAAAGGACCTGAACAGACACTTCACCAAGGAGACATTCAGAGGGCCCAGAGACATATGAAAATATACTCAGCATCACTAGCCATCAGAGAGATGCAGATAAAAACCACAGTGAGATACCACTTCACAACAGTCAGAAAGGCTATCATAAACAAATTACCAAATAATAAATGCTGGTGAGGTTGTGGAGAAAAGGGACCCTAGTACATTGTTGGTGGGAATGCAGACTGGTGCAGCCACTGTAGAAAACAGTATGGAATTTATTCAAAAAATTAAAAAGGGAACTGCCTTTTGATCCAGCAATTCCACTGCTGGGATTATACCCCAAGAATTCTGAAACACTAATTCAAAAGAACTTATGCACCCCAATGTTCATAGCAGCACAATTTACAATAGCCAAGTGCTAGAAGCAACCCAGATGCCCATCAGTAAATGAGTGGATCAAAAAACTGTTGTACATTTACAAAATGGAATAATACGCAGCAGAAAGAAAGAAGGAGCTCCTACCTTTTGCAACAGCATGGAGGGATCTGGGGAGCATTATGCTAAATGAAATAAGCCAGATGGTGAAAGACAAATAGCATATGATCTCACCAATAAGTGCATTCTATTCAACAAAACAAATAAGCAAGCAAAATATAACCAGAGACATTGAAATGAGAAACAATCTGACAGTAACCAGAGGGGAGGGAGGAGAGGGATAACAGGGGCAAACAGGGGAAGGGCCAGTATGGAACATGTATAAAGGACACATGGACAAAGTCAAAGCAGGGAGGGATGCAGAGTGGGAGGGTGGGGGAAATTGGTGGTGGGAAAATGGAGGCAACTGTATTTGAACAACAAAAAAAAGAAAAGGAAAAAAGAAAATTCTCATTTTTAAAAGGGTTAATCGATAGTAAATTTCAAGAGTTATTTTTAAGTACAGGACTCTTGATATGCTAACCTGATAAAACTCAAAGAAAAACCATTCGCTGCTGAATTTTTCAGCCTTATTTAAAAACCACAGTATTTTACCAACTAACATCTCTCAGGGTGTTTACATTCATTTACAGGGATGAGCAAAACTGGGCCAGACTTATTTTTATAAAGTTTTATTAAAACACAGCTACATAATTTTTTAATGTATTATATGTGCTTACTTTTATTCTATAACAGCATTGTTCTTATAAAAACTATACACCCTACAAAAAAAGGATATATTTGCTATCTGGCCATTTCCAGAAAGAGTCAATTGCCTACCTCTATTTATAGAAACAGTATGGGGATAGCATATTTATGTTAATGCTTTAAAAATAGTTCAAATGATTGGATTAGTCATTTAATATGTATAAGACTATTAGCATATGTTTTTGGAAGGCTAGAGAGATATCTGAAAACTAGCACTCATTAAATATAGGCTATTTATGCATATTCAAGTATTTATTTAATTTCTGGGAATCTGGGCTAAATTCTTATCATCTTAGTATTGCTAAAACCAAATAACCATACTTTATAGAAAAGAATTAGGTAGTCAAGACTCTCTTTGAACTTGGATGCAGTGGATCTGAAAACTGCTGGATTATTTGTATAAGATCATATGATATATGTGCGCAAAGGTTTATTCATTTCTTTTCAGAGAGACTTTGTATCATAGCCCATTAAAATGGGACAGATCAGGTAGCTACTTCTGTCTTTTTTTCTTTTTTGCAACACATGTCGACATTCTGAACATGATGGGTTCTAATAACCAAATCCTTCAATTTAACTGCAGGCAAAACTCTAGACAGATGGTGATATTAAGCTTCCCTTAGATCTCACTCACAATTTTAATTAAATACTTATGTCTATAAAGCACATTATATTTGACGGGGTAGGGGAATCATTAATAAAAGATGGTGTAATAAAATATGTTAAGATTGAACATATCCATCCCCAGCACTGTTTTGTCACATTGATGAAGTATATTTCTCAGGCACCAATTTTTACACATAAGTTGGTTTATAAAGCATTTTATTCTAAATGCTTTTGAGATCATTCCCTTCAGGGGTTCAGAATAAAGTATTTATTTAAAGTAAGGAATAATTTTAATGTAGTAAGTGTTTGGGGTTAGCTTGCCTTTTAAATTCTACTTACACCATTAATTTGAAAACATTTACCAGTGTCCTTCCTTTAGGCATTAAACTTTGTAAGTTTTTTTTTTCCCCTTTTGACCTGCCTTGCAACTCAGGGATATTATTCTGAAATAATTATCCCAACAGAACTTAGTGATCAGTACATCAGCAGACTTGTATGTCTTGGGAGCAAAATCAGCAAATTAAAAGGGCATTTTATGAAGAACAGGTCATTTAGGCTAGTTCAACTCATGGACCTGCAAGCAAAATCATAACAGAGAGCTATTTTCTTAATGTCCTTGAGGATACTAGAATGAAATCTTCCCACGTATTTTATACTAAGAGCTCTATTTATTTGAAATTAGGTCAAACTATTAAACTCACCTCTGTTTGATGTAAAATAAAACTGCTTATTGCAGATCTAAGAAAACACTCGGTGTCCTATTAGGTTGCTTCAAAGAATGTCCTAGATAACCTTAAAGTAATTTAAAGCACAAGCTAACTTCAATTCTTCTTGTTTTCCATAGGTCTAAAGCACATTAGAATATACTTGAAATTGCAGTCTTGCAAAAACATATTCATTTCTTGCTGATTATATGTTTCTTTTCAACTTGTCACCTATCTTTTAATTTCTCTATATTTCATATATGGCAGATGATATTAAGCTAATTAAAAGTAAAATTAAAGAACTAGGTTAATTAATATTAAATTAATGAGGCTTTGAAATATGTATAGCTATGCATAAAGCATCATACTTTCTGTGTGATACAAATCTAACTCCTGCCTATCTCCCTTCTTCTTTTTCCCTTCATCTCTCAGTGTATTATAACCACAGATAACTTTTCATAGAACTATATTTTTCCTTTCATTTCCTAAAATGATAGAAGGAGATAACTTTAGTCTTCATTTTACACTGAAATTCTTGTGAATAATATAAAAATGCATAATTCATTATTAGAGGAAAAATCTTGCGTAATATATTGCACCATCAAACCAAATCACTTGAGAGCACATGTATGTTGATTCAGTATACCACACTCTATATTTCTTTTTAAGAGAAATCAAGGTATATTAAACAACCTGGAAGATTCCTCTGCTACTCCATAACAAGGCAGCAAGGAAAGCCTCTTGCATATTTTTGAAAATTACCTAAAAACTATTAATTGGCATGTTTCTACTAAAATATCTAACATAACAGTACAAGGTAAGTTTTGCTGCATGACAAAAGATCCACAAAGGTGTTGGCTGGACTGTTTTTTTACTTCATGATTGATGCACATCATGTAGTTTCTCTCTTCTCTGTGAGGCTCAGCTCCTTGTAGCTGGGCTCAGTCACGAGTTCCCTGCAGCTGGCTGGTTGGGTGACTGACTTGTATGGGATGGCTTTGCATGATTAGCATTTGCTGGATTTTTGCTGGACTATGGAGACGATGGCTCTCATCAGCCAGTAGCTGGTCTGGACTGTTCATGTAGCAGATATATTCAAAGAACAGTAAAAAAGGAGGCCTCAGAGTCCTCACACTTTTATAGTTTTTGCCTGTGTCAAAGTGGCTATTTTCCTAGTGTCCAAAGCAAACGGCAAGGCCTTCCCAGGATCAAGGGATTGGGAAAGTCTCCGCATTTTGAGGACAGGCATTATAAAGTCTCATTTGGTAGGGTAATGATATATGAAACAGAATCATTTGTGGTTATTTTGTATTCTATCAAATTTAGCACAATATTGAAATATTTGTTTCCTCTTGTAAAGTCAAAAATTATAAAAGTGGCATTTATAACCTTTTGGTAGAAATCTTAAGAGATTCCCCCTTCTATGGTTCTATCATAGCTTATTTTCCTTTGCAATAAGTTGAGGCATGTATCAAATAACACACTCTTTGGACAGAGTCCTGTTCTGAAGGAGATAAGAAGCAGGTCTAAACTAATCATCCATGGACATGCAATGTAAGAGACAAGTTAACGTTGCTGTAAGCCACAAAGATTTTTTAAACTGTTGCCTAACTTATCCAAGGATGACTGATACAGAAGTGAGTAATTGGAAGTTGGGTACTTCCAATGTGAGAAAAATATGCGTGTCACTGGCCTGGGAGTAGGTGCCGAGTGTTGAGGGCACTATTGCTGCAGGCTTGAAAATGGCACTGCATGCTGCTGTGCAGTGACACCACGTTTAGAAAGCATTGCCATTTAAGAATGTGTACAGGGGTGGGCAAACGTGGGCTTCTGGTTGTTCATATGGAAAACAATGCAATAAGTAATAAAGAAAGAATAAATTCTGTTTTGTGTACTCATAACGTTAAGCCTACTTTTGCCCACCACTGTGTATGTGTGTGTATGATCTTATATGTCTTCTATGTACATAATCATCTCTTCAGATATGCATTCTTGTATTATATTTTGAGCACTATGTCTATTAATTTTCTTGCATACCAATATTTCATTTATGAGATATAAATGGCTAGTTCCTCATATTTGATATTCTATCTTTTCTCCCATAATATTGTCCTTTTTTCTACATTCTGAGGTTTTGTTTTCAAGTAGATCTTCCACATCATTGATTTTTTTTTTTTTTGGTGTTATCAATTTGTTTTTTCCTCCTGATTCATTCTTCAAAATTATTGCCCTACATTGTTTCAAAATATTCATGGGGCCTACTCAATCTGTGAATTTGTCCATCATTTGAGCTTCTCTTACTCATTTGTTTTCTGGAGAAGGAAAGGGCATACTGCGTAATTAAAAATATATAAAACAAATAATGTCAAATGGCTTTGTACCGATATGATATGCATTTACGTAAGTGAAGTCTTAAACTGTTAATTGAAGGAAGCTTACAGAGACAAAGGCAAAGCCTGGACAAAAGATACGGGTTTTTGCTGCCAGATCTGATGTTAGTTTCATTGTGATATTGCTGCTCCCATGGCATAGAAAATTATCACCACTGTAACTCTGCATTCATTCATTCATTCATTCATTCATATTATTTATTCATTTTATCAGCTTTTTAATTGTTACTTGTGGCAGACCCTTCTGCCTGGCCTGGGCTCACCTCCCACTCCGATCTCTGCCCACAGATAGGTTCCCTTGTGGGTAATCAGATTTGCAATATACCTAGGCTGTTTTGAAGCTTGCTTTTGATGAAAACCCCCTCACCCTGCAAGTACCTTGCAGAGACCGGTGTAACCGGATCAACCACTTTTGCCTTTTCATTTGCTAACATCCTTCTTCTGTGATGTGATGAGGGGCATTGGCTCCTTTGTTGTAACGGGATAGTGAGGAGGAACCCTCTTGGAATGTGAAGAGAATTAGAATAAAGGCCTGTCATGGTGGAGGCAGTGGTGGTGGCTTTTGCTCCTCTTAAGAGACAAGCCATGCTATTGTCCTTATTCCTCTACGAGACTCGGTAGTCCATGTGTATGTTTTAATTCATCCATAATGACATGGACACTGCTGGCCGGTGTCCGCCTCAGTTACTCTTAGATGGTGCTCAAAAAATAAGTACATGTGAGGAATTCTCTCCTTAATACAATTTTGAACCATTTCAATATGAATGCACACTTACTCATAGCTTACACATTGGGAAGTTTCTATCTCTTTTTCTTGAATTCATTTCTCTAATACGAGGTGGGGCAAAAGTATAGTTGTGAGTACATGAAACAGTTTATTCTTTTTTCTTTTTTATTGTATTTTCACCATTACCACTTAGTCCCCTTATAGTGCCCCCACAGTCACCTCACTGTTGTCCATGCTCATGAGTCCTTTATCTTTTTTGCTCAATCCCTCCACCCCTTACCCTCACCCCTGCTTAGCTATCATCCTGCTTTCTATGAGACAGTGTTTTCTTTGTTAGTTCTGTTTGTTCATTAAATTCCACACATGAGTGAAATCATGTGGTATTTATCTTTCTCTGACTGGCTTATTTCACTTAGCCTAATGTTTTCCATGTCCATCCAGAATGTCACAAAGGACAAAACATTCTTTTTGTTTAAGCCAAGGTGTATCCATTGTATTTTCATCTACTCATCTGCTGATGGACACTTGGGCTGCTTCCATATCTTAGCTATTTAAATAATGCTGCAATGAATATAGGGGTGCTTATGTCCTTTTGAATTAGTGTTTTGGGTTCCTCTAGTATTTTGGATTCCCTTGGAAATATTCCCAGAAGTGGGAATGCTGGGTCAAAGGCAGATCCATTTTTAATTTTTTGAGGTTTCTCCACACTGCTTTCCACAGTGGCTATGCCAGTCTGCATTCTCACCTACACTGCAAAAGGGTTCCCTTTTTCCACATTCTTACCAGCACTTGTTTTTGTTGATTTATTGATGATAGCAACTCCAGCATGTGTAAGATAGTAACTCATTGTGGTTTTAATTTGCATTTATCTGATGATTAGTGATGTTGAGCATCTTTTAGTATGTCTATCCACCCTCTGTATGTCCTCTTCGGAGAAATATCTGTACAGGCAGGTCCCCTGCCCATTTTTTAATTGGATTGTTTGTCTTTTTGGTAAAAACATCAACAAAATGAAAAGAGAACCCACAGAACAGGACAACATATCTGCAGATATATATGATAAGGGGTTAACATCCAAAATTTATAAAGAACTTAGAAAATAATTTATTCTTTTATTATTATTTATTAATTACTCTATTATTTTCCATATAAACAACTTGAAACCTACTTTTGCCCCATCCTGTATATTTATTTTTTGAAATGTCACTTTGCCTTCTAAATCTTGTTGTAATAGACATTATATGTTTTTAAGTTAATAAACTGTCTCGAAGCATATGCATGTGCACACACACATGCATACACGCATGTATAAGTGCCCCATGGCATTTTCACATAGTATTGACTCAATTTGAGGAGTTTTAGGAAGTGTTAGGTTAAAATGGTTTCTGCACATACCCGTAGACTACTAGAGATTTACATCTAATTAAGTGCTTTTGTCTGGTTCACAGGATTCACTTATCAAGGTGGCCCCACCTCCATCTGTACAAGTTAACTACTGCTTCCTAATTTTGCCCAAGGGTATTCCTTTCTTCCCAGTGTTATTTGTGGGAATTGAAATAAATACATCAATTCTCTTGCTCAAATAAAGAAATCATGCAAACTCTTTTTCCATATGACCCCTTAAATCCTGGCCATGCGCCATTTTAAGCAACTGGCCCCAGCCTTAGATAATAGCGGCTATGATCACATTTTACTGACCAACTCTCTTTCTGGCACTCTCATTCTCTGTACGGCTAAGGTGTAATAGCTTACTAGGATCCATATAAATCTTGTTATATATGGGTTGTCAAACATTATTTGGCAACTAATCTGTAAATCTTTGAAGACTGTGCAAAGAAAAAAATAATGTTTCTGATAGTAATTATGTACAATATTTGAGCTTATGATCTGGAGAGCTAGGCTGTTGTGACCTGTTCAAGATTCCTTGGGTAGAAGATTTCCAAATATGTATTTAAATAAATGAATTTGTATTTTATTTTTCAAAATATGGGCATTAAAGGAGGTATAGGGAGTTGTTACTGTGTTCAGTATTTGATGTAATACAGCAGAAGTAATGCCCATGGTTCTAGCATTGTTTGGATTACCACTGCCCAAGGGGACCTAACAAAATGATGATACAGCTATTTCACAAGGAGTTTGGAATAATACTTTTTTTAGAATAGTTATATATCTTTACATATCTTTTAACTAAAATATTTCAAAATTTAATAAGCAAAGAATATTATATAAATGAAAACTATAATGCAAAGTGCAATTACTGTATGAATAGACCAACAGTATCATTGTTATTTAATCAGAATATGAGTTAATAGTTAAATTAGCATAATGAACAAGGGAAAACCTGCAATCAAGCATTGTCTCTCTCTCACACACACATATAAAACTTATCATCTAACCACTGACCTTTATCTTGTTATAGATAATTTTCTAAAAGTAAATTATTATAAATTAATACTATATTAAACTAAATTCCAGGAAAGGAAGAAAATGCATTTAGAATTTATGACATATAAAGTGGTAACAACATTATCATCAATTCAGATGATACTAGAAAATGACATTATTTTTATTTAAGTTTCCTTTCATGACTCAAGTAGAAGCATAATAATTCATCCAGTTATCTTTGCATACTATTTGGAACTTATTTCCATAAATACTTTGTTGTTTAAGTATAGATCATGCAGTCAGTTGTATTGTGCAAGTTACTTAAAAATTATAAAGAAGTCTTTTTTAGTGTAGACTAAGAAAAATTACAAATAATAATGTTTATCAAGATGCTTCACTACCAACAAAACACTTTTGTTTTCATCACAGGCAGGAACACCTGTCGTGAAACTGACGTGGGGAAATAGCCGACAATGATCAGGATCTCAAGGCTGATTTTCAATATTTAATGAGCTTTATTGTTAAACACATCTAATTTATCTACTTAAAAATATATGTATATATAAAGACTGTTTCAAGGCTTTTTTCTGTATTCTTCTGAAAATTTCCTTGCCTTTAATAAGAATATGTTCAGACAATAAGGAGATATTGTAATATTATACTGGAAAAAATATTAAAAATAAATTTCCATATTATAATGGAAAAAATACGTAATGTATTATATACTAATAGGAACATATTATTTTTCAGAGCTTTTATCTTTATTCTATTTTTAATAGAGTTAAAAATATATAATGTGTAATATTGGGGCAGATAGTAAGAAACTAGGAAAACACCTGGGCAAGTGGAATGAGGAAACTAAGACTAGAAAATTAAACAAGGCCCAACATTTTGAGCAACTTACAGTCAGCTGGTGAATTGCAAGAACTTATTTCCCATAGCCAAGGACACTTGAGGGCAAATGGCTGGTACCTCTCCTCCCTAATCAGAGAATACATAGCTTAAATCTTCCTGGCCTGGGAAATAGAGAACAAAGACCTAATTAATGTCATTTGTACCAGCTAAACCCAAGGACAAATAAAGTCAGCAGAACAAATAACAAAAATCCCATTAAAAGCCAGACAGACCCAGGATTAAAGTAAAATAGTATAATGGACCAAAGAATATCCCCAAACTCCCTATCCACTCATTTTGAAATATCAACATATTTTAAAAATGCAACTGAAAAACTAAAAACTATTTTGCTAAGTCACTCTGCTAAGATTCTCACCTGCAAAATAAAATAAAATAAAACAAAATAAAACAAAATAAAAGTCCTCAGAGCAAAGACTCAGCACAGACTCAACTGAGAGCATGCCCATGTGCCTTCTTAGTCATGAAATTTTTGTTTCCTCCTGAATTCTAAAAGTCCCAAGGAGACCTGCAGCCAGGGGAACAATGGAAAGCAGCAGCTGGACCTGGGCTGTACCCCTGATCCTATTTCCAGGGCCCTCTTTTTCTGACTTCCTGGTGAGCTACCAGCAGCCTCACCTTGGTTCACTCCTGTCCTGTAATTTTTCAGGAAGACACCACTCAGACTTTCTGCGTCCTAAACCTTTAGGTTACTATTACATCCTAAACCTTTCCTTTAAGTCTTTCCTTTGTTTCACTGCACCCAGACTTAATAAACCTTTTCGCAAAATCAGCTGGGCTCATGTTGTGAAATCGTTCATGTATGAAGTCAAGAACCCACACATTACAGGTCAGCCTGAGGCCGACCTGCTCCTGGCTACTGCCTGTCCAGTAACAATATCACTAAATGATATGTTTATAATTATTATTGTATAATTATTATTTTATAAAACAAATATTTTTCTGAATATTCAACATGGAACACAGAAATTTTATAAAATAAAAATGCTATGTTTCATGTTATCACACTTTTATTATATGGAATAATAGTATCAAATAATCACTATTAAGAACATTGGAATTCAGAAATATTAGTTTTTGTGCTAACATAGTAGCATTCTTTTAAACATTCTGAATGTGAGCAAATAATTTAAAAAATATTACTGGAAGATATAAACATCTTTTTCCTAAAAGCAGTGACAATAAAGTCTCTTCAAGCAAAGATAGTTGAGAAATATAGTTTAAATAATTTTAGCAAATTCAGTTCTGTATCTGTTGTTCCTATTCATTTTTGCAATCTGAATCTTGATGGGATATCGGCAGCCCATGTTTGTGAGAGCTTTATTCACATACAGTGGCCAAGATATAGAAACAACTCAAATGTATTAACACATGACTGGATAAAGAAAATGGGGTATATACATACAATAAAGTATTCAGCCTCAAAAGAGAAGGAAAATCTGCCATTTGTGACGATATAGATGAAACTGAAGGACCCATAAATCGAATACACTAGTCACAGGAAGACAAATGCTGCATGACTCCTCTTATATGAGATAATCTAAAGTAGTCAAACTCATAGAAACATAGAATAGAAGGGAAGTTGCTGAGGAATGAGGGGAGGAGGAAATGGAGAATTTTTGCTCAGTTAGTATAAAGTTTCTGTTATACAAGAGGAATAAATTCTAGATATATGCTCTATAACAAAGTACCTATAGTTAACAACACGGTGTTATGCAGTTTTTTATAAATTGTTTTATTGTTGTTAATTACACTTGTCTGCACTTACCCTCCACTACTCCCCACCCAACCCTAGCCATCCCCACCTACCCCCCCTGAATCCACCCCACCCTTGGTTTTGTCCATGAGTCCTTTATAGTTGTTAGTTATTCAATGCAATCCCTATTAAAATACCAATGACATATTTCTCAGATATAGAACAAACATTTCAAAAATTTACATGGAAACAAAAAATACCCTGAATAGCCTCAGCAATCTTAAGAAAGAAGAAGAAAGTAGGAGGAATCACAATATCTGATAGCCCTGGCTGGTGTAGCTCAGTGGATTGAGCACAGGCTGAGAACCAAAGGGTCACCAGTTTGATTCCCAGTCAGGGCACATGCCTGGGTTGCAGGCTGGGTCCCCAGTGGGGTCCACGTGAGAGGCAACCACACATTGATGTTTCTCTCCTTCTCTTTCTTTCTCCCTCCCTTCCCCTCTCTCTAAAAATACATAAATAGTATCTTTTACAAAGTAAACAGCTTATCTTAAAAACAATATCTGATATCAAACAATACTACAAGTCTGCTGTAATCAAAACAGTCTGGTACTAGCATAAGAACAGACACATCAATGAAACAGAATAGAAAACCCAGAAATAAAACCAAGTCTTTATGTTCAATAAATATGTGACAAAGGTGTCATGAACATACATCGGGGTAAAAATAACCTATTGATAAATGGGATTGGGAGAACTAGACTGGTACATGCAAAAAATAATGAAATTCAACCACCTAGTTATACCATATAACAGAATAAACTCAAAATGGATAAAAGGCCTAAATATAAGTTGTGACACCATAATAGTCCTAGAGGAAAACACAGGCAAGAAAATTTCAAATATCCCACCTAGCAGTATTTTTGCTGATATTTCTCCTAGAGCAAGATAAATAAAGCAAAAAATAAAAAATAAAATGGGACTATGTCAAATTAAAAAGTTTCTGCATGGCTAAAGAAATCATCAACAAAATGAGATTTAAACACTGAGATCAACCACATAAACCAAAAGTAAATTTATTTTTTATGTACACAAATGGTCTTAGTCCTGAAATCTTATATTTTACTTTAAAATCAAATATAAAATAATTCACAGAACAAGTAAATGTATTAACCTGTTATTTGCCTTACCTATTAATATTTTTAATATTTTATTACACTACAAACATTCATATTTAACATAATGAAACATGTACTTCTAGAAAATACACTTGGCTTATATGCAATAGATCAAAAAATATAGCAAAGATTTAAATCCTGGTTACATGAATAAGAACTGGTTAAGACAATATTTTTAATATGTTTATTGATTATGCTATTGCTGTGGTCTCATTTTTTCCCCTTTAACTCTTCCACCCAGTACACCCCATTCCCTCTAGCAATTGCCCCCCTCCTTAGTTCCTGTGCATGATTCATGCATATAAGTTCCCTGGCTACTCCATTTCCTATGCTGTTCTTAACATCCCCTTGTCTATTCTGTACCTACCAATTTGTACTTCTTAATCCCTGTACCTTCGCCCCTGTTATCCCCCTTCCCCTTCCCAACTGCTAACCTTCCAAGTGATCTCCATTTTTATGATTCTGTTTCTGTTCTGCTTGTTTGCTTAGTTCATTTTATAGAATAAATGATTGATGTGAATTTATTGCCATTCTAATGTTCATAGTTTTGATCTTCTTCTTTTTCTTAAATAATTCCCTTTAACATTTCATACGATAAGGGCTTTGTGATGATGAACTCCTTTAGTTTTACCTCATCTGGGAAGCACTTTATCTGCCCTTCAATCCTAAATAATAGCTTTGCTGGATTGAGTCATCTAGGTTGTAGGTCTTTGCTTTTCATCACTTCGAATACTTCTTGTCAGTCTCTTCTAGCCTGCAAAGTTTCTTTTGTGAAATCAGCTGACTATCTTATGGGAAATCATTTGTAGGTAACTATCTGCTTTTCTCTTGCTGCTTTTAAGATTCTCTTTTTCTTTAGCCTTTGGCATTTTAATTATGGTGTGTCTTGGTGTGCTCCTCTTTGGGTCCAACTTGCTTGGGACTCTCTGTGCTTGCTGGACTTGTATGCTGATTTCCTACACCAAATTAGGGAAGTTTTCTTTGATTATTTTTTCAAATATGTTTTCAACTTCTTACTCTTTCTCTTCCCTCTCTAGAACCCCTATGATTCAAATGTTAATATGTTTGAGTTTGTCCCAGAGGCCCCTTAGCCTATCCTTGTTTTTTTTTTTTTTTTTTTTTTTTTTGGGGGGGGGATTCTTTTTTCTTCTTGTTCTTCTCATTGAATGTGTTTTTTTTTTTTTCCTTATGTTCCAAATCACTGATTCATTTCTTGGCTTCATCCACTCCACTGTTTCTTCCCTGCAAATATTTCTTTATTTTACTTAGTGTAATATTCATCTCTGCTTGGGTCTTTTTTATGCTGTTGAAATACACAATGAGTTCTGTGAGCATCCTAATAACCATTCTTTTGAACTCTGCAACTGATAGATTGCTTATACCCATTCTGTTTAGTTATTTTCCTTCAGTTTTGTTCTTTCATTTGGGCCATATTTCTTTATCTTCTTATTTTGGCATCCTTCCTGTGTTTATTTCTATGTATTAGGTAGAGCTTCTCTGACTCTCTGTCTTAGTTTCATGGCCTATTGTAGAAAAGTGCACCAATATGTTGGATGGGATGGAGCCTTAGGTAATCACCAGGGTAGCGCAACTTGTGTGAACTAGGTTGATGGAGTCTCAGATATGGTGCTGCTGCTCTGTGGCTCTGTGTGGGAGCAGTCTCAGAAAGGGGACAATGCCATTGCCTGACCTCTGGAGTTTTGTCTGGGAAGTAGTCATGCCCTGGTGCTTGCCCTGACTCCAGACACTTCCATTTCTCCCTGTACGCCACTAGTACCCTTCCAGCTACTGCCACAGTTCTGGATACCAGAGAGAGTGATTCTGTGAAAGTCCTAAATTCATTGTGGGCTCTTCAAGAGGGGAGTTCTGAGAATCCTGAAGTTTCTTCCACTGCCTCAACCCCCACTGGATTTTATAGCTAGAAGTTATGGGAAATTATCTTCTGGCACTGGAACCCTGGGCCAGGTGGTCTTGTGTGGTGCTGAGATCCCTCTCTCTTGAGTTATACCTCCCAATTTTTATCCACCACATGTGGGTTTGGGACCACTCATTCTGCATCTCTATGCCTCTGCACCTTAGCGCCTCTCCATGTGTCTCTGTGGGTCTGCTCCTCATACCCATCTTGATGAATGTGACTTTTTAAATTCCTTCTTGATAGACTTCCATTCAGCTAGATTATCTGACTATTCTGGATGATATTTGTTTTATAGCCTAGTAGTAACTTTTACTGTGGTGCAAGGAAGTGAGATGTGTTTACATACACCTCCATCTTGATTTGGTTAAGACAATATTTAGGTTTGATTTCATGTCTCTAAGTGTTCTAGGGCTTATATTATATTGTCATTTTATGTGCTAAACTATTAAAGTACATTTTAAAAATCTTTGGAGAATAACAATTACATGTAAAACTATTTTTTTCTAGTATGCATTAAACATTTATCACTTTTATCTTCTTACTATAAATATTCTAACTTTATTAAGTAACAAATACATGTTTAAATAAAAATTAAAATATGTCAAATTATTATTAAATAATGAAATATTTATTGAATTATAATTTTTAAATCAGAAAATCAGATAATGACAATTTTCCTTAAATGGGAGTGGTTGAAAAATTTTTATGATTGAGTGATAAGTGAATAGAAATAAGTTTTCAAACATATGATATAAGTGGAAGTGATGAACTCGTTTAAATCTGTATTATTTAGCAGAAAAGTATTGTTTCAGGATCCTATGAATCACCTTAGGGTAGTTTTCGGGATTCTGTGTGGCATAGCTCTAGAGTGTGAATAATTTATTGTTTCTCTTATAAAATCCCATTCTAATTCAAATTCACTTATATTTAAGAATTGTACTAGGTTATCTAATAAATCAAAAAACATTGGTGCCTTTGGAGTTCAAGGTATGAGTCTAAAAAGACACAATGTGATTAGTTATCACTGGTATAATGCATGTGTGTATATACTTTCTACCTATACATTTTGCTCATTGAAAAAATCAGTGATAATGCAAAAATTTTATCATTGGAGTTGTACTTTTAGGACAATTGATGTAACTCCTTGTTAAATATAAATATTTTGTCATTTTAGTACAAATTATTGTGTTAGATGGAAACAACTTCAATTGCATGACAATTTTAAAATATCTGTTTCTGCTAAGATTATGGAGGCAAGCAGCATGGCACATACTATTCAAAACAGTGGAAAGATATAATTTTGAGTGTCTGAAGAAGGCTTACTAAGATGGTATGGAGATTTCCAATCACAGATTTTTTTTGTTTAGCTTGTCTTAGTGCTGTTTATCTTTCCTATATGGCATTTTAAACACTTGATTTCTTTTTATGATTATTTGATTAGTGCATTTAATTGATATCCTTAAGAATACAGGGGCCAGATCCTTCTCTGCCCACCATTATGTGTCTGAGCCTTTTTTTTCTGGCATGTAGCAAACAAACACCCAGTAAATGATTATTGCCTACATGCTCGATCAGGTGGCCATGTTGGTAAATATAGCACTATTAAGAACTACATTGCTATAATGACTTCTTCCTAAATGCTTCTTCCACAAAGTTTCACTCTCAAATGAAATTATGGGAGGAGAAATTGGAATGTGAAATTTCATATTCTGAGCAAACTTTGAAAAAGACATCTGTTATCAGGGACTGTATGCATTTGGTTCAATCCTAGGAGCAAGGAGGGATATGATAAATTTTATTTGGTTTGAAAGGAATAAATTCTTTCAATAAATGTATTATTTTCTAAATACATTCTCTCAAAGGTTTACAAGAAATTTTTGGTTTTTGGTTTTCTTTAGAAATATCAAAGGCAAGAGTTCTTAGCACTCTCTGCTGCTGTTAGGATAATTGGTCAAATCACTGATTGAGCCACCAACAGAAAACCCTTGACTACAACTTCTAATGACCAGATAGATTTTCCTTGTTTATAATAATTGACATTTCTGGATATCCTCAGAAATAATGACATTTGATATGAAAAATTATTCAAATGCTAATACAGCATTTAAAATAGGGTATACTAAAAGACTAATATACTAATAGGGTATATAAAGCATTCAAGCATTACATAGTTGGAGATAGAATAGCTATTTAAACAAAGATTATTTTATTGTTTTAGTGATTATCTTGTTGGTGACTATAACACTGAGAGAATCTTCGAAGTTACCAGGAGATTTTTATTTGTGTTGTGTGATTTTACTTTTATGTAATCTTTGGGTATATGCTTTATATTTCATATCAATAACACAATTAAAGGCAAAACATAATTGCCCATTATGTAAACTTAAAAACAGAAAGAATTACTATGAGTTCTATACAGAAAAAGTCCAGCCATTGTTAATACAACAAGAATAGTTTGCACGATATTGCTGTAACCTGGCAGCCAAGGAGAGTGGACTGGAATCCACATGCATGAATAATGATGACTTCGCTGTACTACTCAGTGGGGTCAGTAGACGCCTTTGAGTGAGCATGTGTGCTGTATGACTGTCACATTCAAAATGACTGAGTAGAGCAACAAATCTGCATCAAATTTTGTGATAAGCTTCAACATTCCTCCACAGAAATTATTTGGATGATTCAGAAGGCCACAACTATGGGCAACTGTTGATTGACAGCTTAATTAAGACAACACACCCACTCATGCATCACATCTTGTGCAGAGTTTTTTTGGAAAACATCAAATTACCCAGGTGACTCAGCTCCCCCTGCAGCCTATATTGGTCACCCTGTGACTTCTGGCTTCTCTCCAAACTAAAATCACCTTTGAAAAGGAAGAGATTTCAGACCATTGATAAGATTCAGGAAAATATGTCAGGGCAGCTAATGGCAATTGAGTGAGCTATGTGAGGTCTTAAGGTGACTACTTTCAAGGAAACTGAAGAGTCATTTTCTCTCTACAATGTCTCTTGTATCTTCTTTAGTAAACGTCTCTATGTTTCATATTATATGGCTGGATACCTTCTGGACAGACCTTGTATATCTGAGTGTTATATTTAGAAATACACAGGAAATGTTATATTTTATGCATGCTATTAGTTAATCTAAAATCTAGTAATTAATCTAATATTACTGTGATTATGGTTTGTACTCTCTTTTATGTTGGTAATGTAGATGTGTAACATTGATATATTTTATATATATCTTTAATAATACAAAGACAACAGAAGCCTTTTTGAATATATAAAATAAAATGAAAATGATGAAAGTTCAATGACTATAAAAGATTTTTTCAATTTAACATAAGTAACATGTCACATCCTCAAAATAATGTTAAAAACACACAATCAATATTTATAAATCTTTGATAATTATAAGCTCATTAAATAATAGGTGAAGTAAAAGTTTATTACCAATTTAGTTCAATGCACGTGCACACACGCACATATATATACAACCACTGCCACCACCACCACCACCACCATCACTGCCACCACCACCACATCACCACCACCACTACCACCATCACCACCACCATCACTAAAGCTTGACTTAACTAGTGTATTTGCCTGATATTTAAAAGTTATATTGTAACTCTTAAATTTTTTGACTTCATGTTTAATATTACCACAGTCAGAGGCAGAATCACATTAATAGTAGTTTGCATATAATGGAAACCGTTTTTACTGCTTAAAGTAAAATACTGTATGCAATGTTATTTATTATACAATGCATCTATAAATACTGATATTAGCAAGTAGAAAAAATAATATTACAAAAGAAATATAATTTGTAAGAATTAATTGCTGATTCAAGAAAAAGTTAAGGCAAAATATAATGCTTGCATAACTAAATAATTTTTATCATTTTTTTACAGTGTAATTTGGACCTGTGAAAGTTCTCTTTTGTGTGATAACTAATTTATACTCAATTACTAAACAGGTTCATTATTGCAGTTTTTAAATAAATTCACCTTATTTGACTAAAAATACAATAACAAAATTTCCTTGATAGTTGCTCAGTAAACATACATCTAATAAAAAGTTAGGGAAATAAAAATTACATCATAAATAATTTCTCTTTACAAGTATAATTTACTTTTTCCTGAAAATATGAATACTAAGCTTATGAATGTTCAGTGCTTCAGAGAGAGAATGCTGTGACCTCACTTAGCAATTACTTTTCTTTCTATGCTCCATAAAATTGAAGAGATTTACAAATCAAATGAAAATTCTAACTTTTATAATGATGAGCCATATGGTACTTGGCTTTACATTTATGCTTAGCAGAGAGTATGAAATTATAGTTCTTACATTTTTTACAAATGAGGTTCCTACTTCTATTATGCTTAGAAATTAGTAAGAGGAAAATAACAAACAACAAAAAGTTTCAGGTACTTGAATAAATAGACTGCTGAAATCTAACATTTTTCTTAAATTGTTTTGGTTTATAAATACATTTAAAGTGTTTATAAACATGAAATACTATGTTTATTATAAAAACGTTTTCTAGGTGAACTTCGTGACGCAGTTTGCTTGGCTTGGGAAGCACTTACTGCCAGTCTGAAAGTGTTCTTAAGGAGATGGAAATGGAAGCACCACCTTTGACCTCCCGCCTACTCCTCTCTTCCCCTGATTCTATTCAGTTTGTACTTAGGGATATTTAATACATCGTTCAATGAGATTGTATATGCCTATAATCAAGTAAATTTTAATCTCTTAAATGACATGGAGAGGAAGAGTTATGTACATGAAATGCGATAGATTTAGCTAATAAAAAGATGGAAACTCCAGTACACCATTGCTAGTTGTATGGTTATTTGTAACCACACAAATATAAGCAATTTATATTTTCTACTTGGGGACAGCTCATATGCTTTGAAGGCCTTGGTAAAGAATATCAATGTTTTTCAAATTATGATAGGAAACCATAGGAGTATTTTAACCAAAAATTATTAACCTAGTGGATATATGGATAAATGAACACCTTCCACCTCTTAGCCATTGGCTACAGAAGAGCCAGCATAATGAAATGATTCTGGGAGAGCAATGATCAAGTAGGTTGGTGTTAAGGCATAAATGCGGGGCTTCGTCCTGCCCCTCATCACAGCTCAAGAGGGTGAGGAGGGATTAAACTCTTTTTAATGTTCTAGTAGTCATTAGTTGAGTGAGAACTGAGGTTACTGTGTTGATGCACAGCTTTATCTTCTATATAAACGGGCATAATTATTTTATAAACATAACTGTGCCAATTTTTTGAGGTGTGACTGAAATCTTTATCACTACCATGCACATTTAAAAAAAAATCACCATAGTTCTTGTTTGCACTATCTTGGTTATGTATTCTTAGTTTGAAAATTATCATAGCATGTCCTCATCTCAAGCAGCAAAAAACAATGAACATTTATATGTGGAATTATCTTTTCTAGAAAATGTATTATATATATTTATAGTGTATGTGTGTATGTATACATATACATTATATAATACAGCTATACTTTTAAGAGCAATGTACATGCTATTTTGTTGCTACACAATCAACACTTCATAATTAGAACCCATTATTTTGAGTTACTATACTCACAAAATAATAAATTACTTTTACCATTTTAATCCTATCTGCTTTTGAATATTAAATCCCAGTATCTTTTTATAATGAGTATAGTGCCAAACTGTGAGTATCATGGTCATTACACTGAATTTAAGACTTAAAAAATTATGCTAGTTTCAAAATAAATAGAATAAACCATCAGGTATTTTCAGTAACACAGATGGCAATATAAACCAGGGAAACTTTCTAGTCATATTTTTATTTTTCAAAAGTCAGAAAGACTAGCTTTGCATGCATATAACAATGTGCTATCATTTGGTAATGCTAATAGAAATGATTAAAGCAAAAAATGTAAATGTAATCAGTTTTAAAGCATCTGAGGACTCATAATCTAAGATATAAATTATAGGCTTTCCATGGCTGCTGAAAACTTAATAGCCTTTATTTCTAGAATACATACTATGTTGAAATTGTGATGTTTTACATGACCTAATGAGAATTCAAATCAGAGTATTTCAAAAAGGAAGCATTGATTCACTCCAGGTCAACCACGATAAAAACCTGGTCCTGCAGCTATCTAAATTACTACATAAATCCATTCTCTTGTCAAATGTAAGTTATTGCAGTTGGCCTTTCATACCATTTAAACAAAATGTAAATGGACTATTCCTGTCTATAAAGGTCTTTCATACATAGATTTATCTTGTATATTTTATTTTCATGAACCCCTATAGTGATGTCAGAATGATCAGATTCATCAACATGTATCACAAAGAGTATTTGTAAACTTTTTAAACTCCCTCTTGGGGGGAGAGCAGTGATTTTCCACTGACTTTAGTTTGTGTTCGTGTAAGTTCTCAACTGACTTTACTGATAGTGCAAACTGTCACTCCTTTCCCATCTGACTGTCAGGAGTCATAAAAGTGGTGTAGTTAAAAAAAAATGGGGCCTATTGATTCCTATACTCTGCTCATGAAGATAATCTTTCTCGTTGCCCGAAATACTTGGATATGTCAGTAAGGTATGTGACAAAAATGATAAAATATTTGAGCATAAGTCAATTTTACTTGAATTCTGACCAGTTTATAGAAGAACACAGAAGTAAGTGAGGGCTGAGTCACGTACGAGGGATGTATCGGTGTGCCATATGGCATTGCTGTGAGAGACTGCGTTTGGCTTCATTGACATTTTTTAGTAGGCTCTTTCAATGCATTTCCCCATTTCATGATGGGTGATTTATGAGTGCACCTGCCCCCATCACGCTGAGCATTCAGCAGTTTTTGACCGTAAATGACATGACCCCCATGCCCACCCTCCCTATATACCCATTCTCACAAGTGACTATTTTTCCCCCAGATGAAAAAAGTCCTCAAAGGGAAATGTTTTGCTTGTGTGGAGGAGGTGAAACAAAAAATGGCAAAAGCACTAAAACACATTAAAATTGATGAATTCAAAAACTGTTTTGAGCAGTGGAAAAACCATCTTCATCAGTGTATTGCTTCAAATGGACAGTACTTTGAAGGTGACTGAAAGAATAAATACACAATTTTTAAAAAATGAATTCTATTTCTGGGGGTCCGTGTTGTACTGTTGACATTTATGAAGGTATTTGTATCAACTAAATCCTTGATTCTCAGCATCAGTTTCTAATTTGAATGGAAGACCTAAGTAATAAAAGATGTGGTTTGGGCGTTCTTGTTTAAAACAGTTTTAATATTTACCACTCTAGTGAAAACTATTTTTATATATCTAGATGAAAAAATTCAAGATAAAATCTGGCTTGCAGAATGAAATCAGGCTGAAAAAATTGGTTAATAATTGTACCTGAGTAGATTGAAAAGGTTGCTGTCACAGCAGGGATGGAGGACAGATTCTATCATGCATGAGATACGTGGGTGAGGGGATAGGACAAAACTGTCACAATATATTTTCAAATGAAATGCGTCATGATGAAAGATGGCTGAAGTGAGAAGAAAGAGTTATCTCTATGGGCGTTTTAGTCAACAAATATTCTGATAAGTTACAAGATATAGAGAAATGCATTGGGATGCAAAAGAATAACTGTGTTTTTTAATTAATGTTCTTCAAAGGCTACTCTTAAGTGAAATCACTTCTCTGCTAAAGCCACATGGTGATTCCCCATCACAGGGCAGTGGGGTTCTGCACTCTGGTGAAACTGTGTGGATCTCTCCCCAATGGCTGCTGCAACTTGGTTTAAATCCTCACTCCAATCCTCCTCTGTAGCCCCATTTCTGACTCTTCCTACAATCAGTTACACCTGCCAGCATTCCTGTATTATTCCAAGTTTACTGGGCTGCCATCATGAGTCTGGGCAGGTATGTCCCCATGTCTGGAGCCAATCTTCTCCAATCTCCCACACAGGTGCTGTAACTCAGGGGTCCTGCCCCCAGTTACATCTTGCAGTGGGGTGGAGGGGAGTCCTTTCCATCCCCCTGGCTCAGAGCAGGGCCACAGCTATTTAACACATCTAAGCCACCAGCCAAAGGCTATAGATATGTTAAATGACCATGCCATGGATTAGCTGCAAAACTGTGGCTGTACAAAACAGCTCTGCATGTCCCTGCTCCATGTGTCCCTTCCCACAACTCACACCTGTGGGGGAAGGAGTAAGGACATCTTATATGTCCCTCTAATATTTCCTGGATAACCTGAGCCCTGGGGCCCATTCCAAATCCCTATTTTGGGGCCCCCCCTCTTGGCTGCACCCTGCATCATTCCCACATGTATATTCACATCACACTCTCACGCATGTGCACACCAACTTCATCATCACCTTTTGATCTCTATACCTCTCTGTCTATATATCCATAGAGTGTGTCTAATGTCACCTGCCACCAGGTTACTCTTCACAATGCAGCATGTGTGAAATACATTCTAACTGGAAATATTATATTTACTTCATGTGTAATATAATTCACTTCCTAGTGCTTTTAGTTTAGAAGCCAAAGTTATTACCAAACCTGCAATACTTTGTTATATGACCCTGCAGACACCACCAGGCTCATTGTTCAACATAAATTCCTTGTCCTGTCAACACTCTGATCATAGTGTCTTTTAATTTTATGCATGCCGCATTCTGTTCCATTCATGATCATTGCATATGGGGTTCTCTCTCCCTAAGACATGATTCCTAAGGTCTGTGCTTGGCTGACATCTGCTGTGCCCTGAGATCTCAGTGGCACTTCCTTCACATGGCCTCATAAAAATCTAGTGCGTTGCCTTCATGGCTGATGTAGCCATTGTTCCAAACTGTTTTTCTCATCAATGTAATGGATAACTGAGGATTGAGACTTGCTATTTCTGCCCTTCACAGCATTCCTAGGAATAGTTCATTGACTAGAATATCATTTAAATATGTATGTTACATGAAGGAATAAAGGAGCGATAGGAAAACCATTGTATGAAGCTAGCATGGTTAGGCACGAAGTGCCGCGTTTAATCCCTTTCCTTCTTTCTCATGAGTATGGTAGTCCAACAGATATTGAATGTTGCTGAGCTGCCACCACAGCAGCCATGCTGCTGTGCAATGGCTGCTGTGCTCTGTCGCAGACCCTGGCTCGTGGGGTCTACAACGTTGTAGCTGAAACAAAAGAAATTCATGCTGACTACCGAATCCTGTGGCAAAAAAGAACTAGCAGCTTCCCTCTCAAGGGGAGCGAAAGTCGCAGCCTCCGCCATGTCAGGCCTTTATTTTATTTCTGGTCACATTACATGATGATCCTTATTTACTATGCATGGGTTCACTATAGGTGGTTACCTTTTATAGACAAGAAAGGAGCCAGTGCTGCTAATCACTTCACAGAAGAAGGATATTAGCAAATGAAAAGAGAAAAGTTGTTGAACTGGTTACACTCCATACTGGGGAGTTTTAGCATGGATTTTAGGAAGTTACAGTAAGCATTTGCTGTCCCAATTCAGCTTGATGGAGTTTTAGCAAAAGCAAGACTCAAAGCAGCTTAGGCACATTGCAAACCTGATTTCCCATGAGAGAACCTATCTGTGGGCATGGCTCCTGTGCATCTCTGAGTGGGAGTTGGGCCCACGCCACACAGAAGGGTCTCCCACATCGCTCCTATTTCCTATTAAGTTCCCAGTTCTTGTGAAGCTCCTGTCATGTAATCGTCCATGCAATTTTAGTATTTCCATGTGTTGGTCTGCTGTGGATAGCCCATGGCTTATATTTTATTTCTCCAACCAGGTTCTTATTATTAGCCCAGGACATTTTTCATGCCCTTCATCATGGACAAAGTGATGTGTATATATTTTTAAAGATTTTATTTATCCATTTGTAGACAGGCCAGAAGGGAGGGAGAAAGAGAGGAAGAGAAACATCAATATATGGTTGCCTCTTGAGCACCACTACTGGGAACCTGGCCCATAGCCCAGGCATGTGCCCTGACTGGGAATCGAACTAGCAACCCTTTGGTTCACAGTCCACTGCTCAAACCACTGAGTCACACCAGCAATGGATATGTTTATTCTTGCCTTTGCTTTTATCTTTGTCCAGTTTGGATCCTATGATCCAGAATCATCTTGACCCTGAAGCTTATTTACTAAAGCTATTAGTGTTTTTCCTGTTTGCTAAACCACAATCTTAATAAACTCAACTATTCTTTTGCATTGAAGTAGCTTAATGACCCTGAAAAAATATTTCATAATCTGGAATTTGTTCCATGATAATAGCTTCACTTACCAGCTGCCAGGCTAAACAGTTACTTTTCATAATATTTCTTTAAGAAACATTTCTCTTACACCACATCCAATGAAATTTTGAATTTCAGTTCATTCATTCACTTTTTGCTACACTGATTTCTTACCATTTTCTTTCATAGTATCACTGAACTTGATCTCTGTCCCTTCATTCTTGGTGGATGACCTTGCCTCATCTTCATGGAATTGAAGCCATCTGAATCTGATGGAACTTCCTACCCTCCTGCCACTATTTCTTGCAGCATCTCTGAAGGTCCTCTTTTCTTTCCTTCTGTTCCAGTTGCAGAATGTTCTCTACCAGTCAGGGAAAAAATTCTCCACATATGTCCTGGAATCTACCCACTTCTCATCATATGACTGCCCTTGTACATGATACTGTTTAATGACCTATATGTCATTCTTTTATACAATTAATTTCTTCCTCGTCCTGGACCTTTTAGTTAATTCTCAACATTCATATATGTGCTTATTGCTCCCATTGTTAATAAAAGAAAGAAAAAGATGTTAGACATCAGGTACTCTTCTAGCTCCCTTCCACTGACAGCCAAGGTTCAAAGAGAAAAAGACGGCACCCATAATTTCTATCCCTTCATTGCCCATTCCTGTGTATTCCCTGATTGTCTTATTTCCCCAAGACCTTCTCTTTTTACCTTACACTGCTTACCTAGATGATTTAATATCCTCACAAGTTGTCAAAAATAGTCAAAGTATCCTCACAATTTGTCAAAAAAAAAAAAAAAAACCCAACTCTATTATGTTGACTTTGAGCTGTAAATTTCCTTTATATTTTTAATATAAAATGTATTTGTAATTTGATTGAATATCATGTTTCTATTGGCAATTTTTTTGTTTCTTTCTTTCTGAGTGGTGGAAAAATGTAATGGTATGTACACAATCTATAGTATCTTCAATATGAAAAAAAAATAACATTGTCATAAGCCAATATCCTGATTCTCTTCTCAATTTCAAATCTAGAAGTTACACGAAACTGTTTCTCTACATTTGTGTTTAGATTTCTCTCAAATGTTCTGTGTTCATCACATTAGAGAAGTAAAGGCTTGGGGTGCTTTATGCTCCAACTCCAGTCTTGACAATTAAAAAAAAAAAAAAAAGCCTTGATTTTTAGAAACCGGAAGTCATTATCTGTATTTGTTTTAAATCCACATTCAGTCACTTGGCAGTTCTACCTCAAATACAGGGAATCATTTACTAACACTTTAGTTTTTACGCATGCATTACCTTAATTTTATTAGAAAACAAAATAAAAACAGAATTTGGCATCACTATTATCTTCAATTTTAGCATGGGGGAATCGAGACAGCATTTTTAAGGTTAAGCAGCCAGTTAAATTGGAACCCCAAATATGATTTAAATACTTTAGGATCTGTGCTTTGTTGTTTTTTCCTCACACCTTTTACCTAATTCATCAGGAAATCCGCCCTTAACTCCTTCTGTTAATTCTGTACACTGCACACAAGTCATCATTTAAACAAATTGAGTTATTGATGCTTCCACTTAAATTCTTTACTTTGTTTCCATTTAAGATAAGGCCTATAATTCCTAAAATAATAAAATAACTCTTCTTTACAGAATTTGCCTCCACTTTAAATTAATTACAAAGGACCACACAGAGTAATTACAAAGGCATGCAGAGTAATGACTCCCTTCTACCCCAAAGATTTCTGTGTCCTCATTTGTCGAACTTGGAAATGTGTAGGTTTTATGGCAAAGGAGATAATTAAAGTTGCAGATGGAAACAAGATTGATAATCCCTTACATTAAAAGAAAGAAATCACTTTGGATTATCTCAGTGGATGTAGTCTAATCCCAAGGGTTTTAAAGAACGGAAGAAAGAATTGGAAAAGGAAACCAGAGATTTATATTGTTGTCATTTTTGAGGAATAGAGCTGTGAACTAAGGAAAACGCGTGGCCTCTAGATGCTAGAAAAGACTAGGAAACAGATTCTCCCACAGAGACTCTCAGAAGGGCAGATGCACCACCTTCGTTTTAGCCTAATGTGACTCATTTTAAACTTCTGAGCTTCATAAATGTCAGATAATAATTTTGTGTTGTTAAGCCACTTAGTTTGTGGTTTTCTTAAAATGGCAATCGGAAACACATGATATTTCTTTAAAGCATTCATTCATTCATTCATTCATTATTCATTCAAAACATGTGCATTGTGCAGTTGGTATTACATATTCCAAAATGTATATTCAGTCATTTAAAAATACTCTAATTTTCTAATATACACATATTTTTAGAAAATATTATTTATTTTAAATGGACATATGAAATAAAAGATTCTAGCATGCCTGTTACAATGTTGATTCAGGTACTTGGATCAACATCAAGGAATTAACAAACAGTTAAAATTATCCCTGCCCTCTCTTCTCTCCTGTGTGGCAAGCGTGATCTTGTGATAAAAAGCTCCAACAACAACAACAACAACAAAAAAAAAACACAAGATAAAGTAGCATCTGTGTCCTTGGGGAATGTAGAAGAAAGAAGGAAATTGAGTAATGAGTCAATGAGAAATACAAAGGCAAATATATCCATGTTTTCAAAAAAAATAGCATACTATGACAATGGGTAAAGTTTTCAAGTGTTACTTTAGAACACTGTCTGATATGTACTTATAAAACAATAGTAACAAGCATATATAGGGCTATCGATATTTCCTTGTATTTTAATAGTTTTTATAATAGTTGTGATCTTTAGAGAAAACTATGTTTCTTTATTATATAAACTTAGGTGCATTTATTTTCCTTGCCAACTGAATTTAGTAACTGAAATGATGAGAGACATAATAACAAAACAGAATTGTTGCCTTCCTGCCTCTTGTCTATTTTTATTTTAGATTATAACCAGTAGCAAGCAAGGAAAATGATTTTACTAAATTGTTTCTTATTAAAAGATAACAAACATGAATATTTTCAGATGAGGAAAAAGAAATATCACCTCTAATTTTATTTTAGGCTATGCAATATAAAAATAATTCTACTCCTGCAACAGATAGAATAATAAAATAAGACTGATACTATACAAATATGGAATACTTCTCTCCCATAAGGAAATGTTGATATCTCCAATAAAGAAGCTATGTTATTTTCCTTATTTTACAATATAATATTAAATTAATGTCATGTTAATCTATATTGAAGGAAATAAATTAATTATTTTTTTATATTATTAGCTGAGAACATTCACTGTTTAATGTTTGTGTTTTTTGGTCTGTACATTGAGTCAGATACATTGATAATCAATATGAATCTTTATAATTTAAATTAAACTGATGACATCATATAACTGAAAAAAATGCAATCTATATTATATGCAATATCTTTAAACCAAACTAAATTATTATTCTTAAATGTGATATCTATAATTTTTAAAATACTCTTTATTATTCACTATCATCACCTGTATATTATTCTACCACTTGTTACTCTATTATTTGTCTAAATATCTGATTATACTTTATGTAAATTAAATATTTCAGTTGATGGCATATAATGAGACCTCAATAAAATGTAGTAGTAATAAAAATAGTGGTAGTATTATTAGAAGTGGTAATAGTAGGAGTGCTTTTGGTACTTTTTGTCATTACTTTTATAATATACTTTGTTAACCAATGAGATTATGCATTAAAGCATATGTTATGATGCTTACCATTGTTCTCTCAAATTGTTCAAGTTATGAAGAAATTATATAATATGAATAATAAAGGCAACATATTCAGAGTCATAGTTTTTAATCAAATATAATTTTAACGATACCAGTACTCATATGCATATATTATTCTAAATGTGCAAATTTGACAATTTCTGGCAAGTGATTTGATCAATGTCAAACCCAGTCAGACTTCAGCTAACAGAGTGAAATACATGAACTCACCGGACACTTCATTTGCCTGGAGGCCATACTAAAGATTCTGAATCCTTGGGCTGAGAAAAACTAGGTGCCTAACATTCCCCTCTGTTCCGGCATAAGCTATATTCTAGCTTAGTGTTTTATATGGATGATATATATATATCTTCCCTATATTGTGGAGACAGTGCTTGTTTTACGTATATGGTGTTACCTATTTTAAATAAAATTAGTTAATAGGCATAATGGTTAATTTTATATGTCTGTTATACTGAGCTAATGAATTCCCTGATTGCTGGGAAAATATTTATTTCTTGGTTTGTCTGTGTGTTTCCCGAAGAGATTAGCATTTGAATGGTAGACTGACTGAAGAAAATCAGCTTCACCAATGCCAGTGAGCATGATCCAATCCAGTGAATAGAGAGAAACGATTGAGAAAGGGTGAATTTGCTCTCTGGTTGAACTAGGTTGTCCATCCTCTTCAGCTCTCAGACTTTAATCAGTGCTCCTGGTTACCAGTTCTAGGTTTGACCTAGAACAGCGCCTTTGGCTTTCCTGATTTCCAGCCTGCAGAAGGCCGATAGGGGGTTTCTCAGCCTCCATAAACTCATGATCCAATCAATCCCTCATAATGAATCTCTTTCTATATAGCTATGTATATTCTACTGTTTCTTTTTCTTTAGAGAACCCTCAACCTCTCTTCAAATACAATATTCTAGTTCTCTTCTTACTGCATAGAAGTAACTAATAATCAGATATGTTTGAGCATCTCATCCTCCTAAGTATTTATAATTTTACTGATTATGCAAGTGATTACAAGGAATATATGATATGCTTTTAAATTGTATGTAAAAGGAATAATGCATTTCTAAACTTTAATTTAAAGTACACTTTGAATATTTCTTTATGTTGGTGGTTAGTATTTTTTATTTCATTAGCCCTTTATTATATTTTTCAGGTCATGTATGAAGAGAAGAGAATATGAAATATAACAGTGTATGGCATTCAAACATTGGTTAAAGTATTTTTATTCTAGAGTTGCCATTTTAGAATGAGTATTGGGAATCTATTTTGCTGAACTCTCATAACAGGGATAGAGAAACTACTTTTATTAAAATGAATTGACTTGGTCATAAATTAAATTTAATTAGAACATTTTCTACCACAGTGAGCTACATGAAAACAAAGGCTTAATTAGAGCAACACTATAAAATTATTTGGTTCTAACACATTTTAAAAATTGTATTTGTCCCTGCTTTATAGAATACTCTGTGCTGGGGGAGCTTAGAAAGATATGATGGATTCTTCTTTGAAAACTTGTAAGGAAGTCATGGCTTAGAAATAAGAAAAATGTAAGAGAACTCTTCTCAATGGTACTAAAATTTAATTAATTATTTTATATGTGTGATTAAGATCATTTTACCATTGTATTAATGTATCTTGCAGGAGAAAATATAGTGATACAGGTTTTAGCAAGTAATGAGTCTTCTTTTATATTTAATTGGACAATTGGGAAGTCAGAGGTCTCTCTGCTTTGTGTTCAGTCTCTCATTTAAGTCATTTTTTCTTTTTATTTGGACTTCTCATTGCATTTATTCCCTCAACAAATATTTGTTCAATGCCTCCTATGCAGTATTAGTTCCAAGGGAAATGTATATTTATAGAATTTTTCTTTTTTTTAAGATTTTATTTATTTTATTTTAGGCAGAGGGGAAGGGGGGAGAAAGAGAGGGAGAGAAACAACAATGTATTTTTGTATTATTGAAACAACAATGTATATAGGGGTGCTGGACTGCAGGCCAGCACCCCTATTGGGGCCCTGGCCTGCAATCCAGGCAGGTGCCCTGACTGGGAATCAAACCGTGACCCTTTAGTTTACACGCTGGTGCTCAATCCACTGAGCCACATCAGCCAAGGCTTTTTATAGAACTTTTCAAAGAGCTATCAATCTAGTGGGCAAGGAGATAACATTGATATCTTCCTCTATATGAATTAAAGAGTTACATCTCTTAATGTAGAGAATGTGAACTTTATGGATTGATCTTGACTACGGGATATGAGGTCTCTAGATCAGACAACTGCATCCCCAGTATTTCTACCCACATTTGTAGGAGTGAAGGCTATGCCCCTGTAACTCCTCTTGCTCCTGGAAGGAGTGCTCATGGCCATTCCCCTCACTCTGAAATACAGCTAGCAAAATCTGCTGTGGTACTCTCTGGTAATCTCCTTATGATTTCCTCCTATGTTTTACATCAGTTTCCATAAGAAATCCATTTTCATCCTGAGACTACTACCAACCTTTTTGTCCTTCATAAAAGGCCCCCGTTACATTTTCCACATGGTAGAATCCAGTTTGTACAGTATACAGAGACTGAAATAGGTACAGAAAACCTGTGTTCCAGTCTTGGAATTACAACTCACACTGTGACCTTTGAGTCCACTTTGAACTGGTTTTCCTGTTGTACAATGAAGATAACAGTCCTTTCATGCTCAGTAGTTATTGTAAATGAAAAATGAAATTATCATGAACTTGTTTTGAAAATTCTTAGTCACTATTCAAAGATATAATAATGTGTAGAAAATTGACAGGTGTTAACATATTTATTCTTTAATTGATTTTAGAGAAAGATAAGGAGAGGGAGATAGAGAAAGTGAAAGAGAGGGAGAAAGTGAGAAACACTGACTTGTTGTTCCATTTATTTATGAATTCATTAGTTGATTTTTGTATTCTTGCCCTGACCCCCTGACCAGGGATTGAACTGACTAATGTCACAAAGGCCAACATAACATCCCAGTGCAGGCAGGGGCTCTTATAATCTGGGAAGGGGAAGGCAGAACAAAGGAGACCGGAAGGAGGGAGAGGGTTGTGGGCTCTCCATTGAGGGTGCTGGGTGTGACTCGGCACAGCCTGCTCCAATGACCATCTCAGAGCATGTAAAGCAATGGTCTAAGTTTTTGTCATCCTGGTTTTTGAGCTCAAGGTCAGCAAACCTCCTGGAGCCAAAATGCCTCAAGGCTGAAGTCTGCCTCCTTTGAGGTTAGCTGTTAGAACAACAATTTTCAACTGGCGTGCTGCAAGAACTTTTAAAACATGCAATGCCTGACTATTTAGTCAGGAGCACTGACAACTTTTTCCTTAGACTGTCAAATAAAACAGTGACAACAGCCAATACAAAGCCATTCAGTGTGAATTAATCAAAATCATACCTATGTTTGTCAGGTATATGGCAAAAATATATTTTTTGGTGTGCCACAGATTTTGTTAGTTTATGTGCACCATGAGATGAAAAAGGTTGAAAACTACTGTCTAGAATTTCTTAAGCAAACAGGCTGTTTTTCCATAGCTCTGCGAATTTACCAGTCATCATTTACAGAAACAATGTTAAAAGCATGATGAGGGTGGGTTACAAAAACTGTAAATAATATTATCTTTGTATACATGATACCAAACTAAATGTCATAGGATGTGTCTTTTAAATTAAAATAAAAGTTATTAGAGCATCAGTCAGAGATATTTAGTCATCATTAATGGAGCTGTTACAGACTTTTTAAAAGGAAACTGAAATAGTCATAGCCCTAGAGTAAAGTTGACACCTTGTTCATTATCTGAGACTTGATTTTGTGCTATAATTACTTTAGGATCCCAATTAAGTTTCAGGCTAACAAAATGATTGAACTAGATGTGTGAATGAACCTGAAACATGGGCAAAGTGAATTCTTTGATAAATATATCCTGTTGATTTCATTTCTGGGGGAATCGGCACTAATTTCAGATCCTTTTTCATTGAACACCTAAGAAGCAGACACTTGGAAACAAGAATGAAAGCACATGCCTTCAGATGAGAAAAAAGACTTTCTAAGTGCTAATTTATGACTTGTAATTAGCAGCAATGTTGTTTACTCTGGGTGTTTTAGTCTCAGTAAAGTTTGAAACTCTTTTCAGTAACTCAAGATTATTAAATATCAATTCAATGCTTGGAAAAGTGTTCTGGGAAAAAAAGGAAAAAAAGAAAAGATAAATGTGACCTCTGATGCTAATGAAATGTCTAGTCAATCAGGAAGATAGAAGACAGGAAAGTCATTAACTGAGCTCCACCTAACTTCTAAGAAATGGGAAAAGCACTCTTCTACCTCATATAATAGATGTAATAAACTTTAGCAGGAGGATATTGTAATCCCTCTCACTTAATTCTCATAATCAAGATTAGAAAAAGGATATTTTAATTCCTCTTTTGCAAATAAACAAATTCAGTTGAATGGCACATAAAACAACTTATTGCCATTTTAATATACATTGTTCAGAATACATAGTCTGCTAAAATAAGAGCAAATATATGTATATGATCTCTGTCCGGAAAAAGTCCAGCCATTATTAATATAATGAGAACAGTTTGTGGGACATCGATGTAACCTGGCAGTCAAGGAGAATGGGCTAGAATGCACTTGTATGAACAATGATGACTTCACTGTACTAGTCAGTGGGGGTGGTAGACACCCTTGAGTGTGTATGGATACTGTGTGGCCATCACATTCAAAATGACTGAGTGAAGAGAGCAACGAACGAATCTAATCTAATTTTGCATTAAGCTTGAAAGTTCCTCCAGGAACTATTTGGATGATCAGAAGGCCACAATTATGGGCAACTTGTGATTGGCAGTTCATCACAACAATGTGCCCGTTCATGCATCACATCTTGTGCAGAGTGTTTTGTTGAAACGTCATATCACCCGGGTGACAGTCCCCCTATAGCCCAGATGTGGCACCCTGTGACTTCTGGCTTTTCCCAAACCTAAAATCACCTTTGAAAGGTAAGAGGTTTCAGACCATGGATAAGATTCAGGAAAATACGACAGGACAGGTGATGACAATTGGAAGAACTGTGTGAGGTCCCAAGGTGCCTGCTTTGAAGGAAACTGAGGCTTCATTGTCCTATGTACAATGTTTCTTGTATCTTCTTCAATAAATGTCTTAATTTTTCATATTATATGACTGGATACCTTCTGGAAAGAACATATATATGTATATGTATACATATACATATATACACACACGTACAAGCACAACAGAGATAAACCTTAGAATTTAGTATACTAAATTCTACTGATGTACATTATAAATTACTTTTTAATTTACTTAAAAATATACTTTTTAAGTATGTTCCAAAAAGCTGGAATTAATTTCAGGATGCTTCTATATTTAACTAATAAGACATTTCCATTTTAAATGTACAAAGAAAATAATGTAAAATATATAAAAAATGTATAAAAGAAAAACAGGAGTGGAGAAATGTCTGAAATTTTCTGTTTTATTTTGTAAATAAAATAATTTCGATAAAAATTTTACTGAGTACTATGTTTTGAATGTTGAAGAGAAATTTAAAGGTTAAGAGTGCATTAAATTTTGTTAATTATCTCTCTCAAGGCCTAAAATTCATAGCAACAACATATATCTTTTATAAAATTGCTGGGAGTAGCTGGAACTAATCAGTGTGGTTGGCTTAGTAGTGAGAAAGGTGACTTAGGTAAGGTCAATAAAAGAGAATTGAAGACTTATTTATTTTTTTAACGTTTAAGTGAAGGAGATCTCTCTCTGAATGAAGTAATATGATATCTGAGTCCAGGACTCTGCTGAAATGTGGTATCTGTGATGTTAGCCAGGAAGAATATGGAACTTCTACAGGAAGAAAGGCAAAAATCAAGGGAATTTTACCTGATATCCCTAACACTGTCTTCAGTTGTGTGATTATATAAATCCCCTACTTTTTTTTTTTTTTTTTTTTTTACAGATAATTGATAATTAAAATTGATGAGACACAAGAGCAATTTAGAATTTTGGACTCTCACTGTTGGATTTTTATTACTTTGTGATTTTTCCATTACAAAAATTAGGAATTCTTCTTCACTCATACAATGTACAAAAAAAATTGCTGAAATTGTTTTTATATTTTTGTATCCTTCCTTCTTTTGTTTGCTTAACTAACTCTTCTTTTAAAATAATAACCTACCTTGGGATGACAATAAAAATTAGTTTTTTTTGATCAAACAACAATATAGTTGGCAATAGAAAATTGTGATTTTTAAAATACTGAAAATCAATCTGTTATAATAGTCAATTTCATTCATTAATGGTATAGTTAATAATTTGAGAATGCATTATGTAAGATTGATACTGAGTTTATATCTTCTTCTTCAGTCTCAGAGAAGAAGGAGGAGGGGGAAGGAGGAGGAGAAGGAGAGGACAGGGAAGAGGAAGAAGGAGAAGGAGGAGCAGGAGGATATAGTCTGTGGTTGACAAGCAAATCTGAAACCAAAGCACCAGAACCTGTAGGGTTCTGCTTCTGAATAATAATCTGGCTGAGCTCATCCATCACAGACCAGAACCTGTCTATCAGGAGGCTGACAGATGCTCAGTTTCCAGAGTTGGGAATCTCCTCAAAGCCATTACTGGTTTCATATTAATTAGAAATGTGAAAACTTGTGTTTGGAGGGAGGTAAAAACTGGGAAGTGCAATTTATGTTTTAACCATTAACTGGTGGGATATTATGATCCCAGTAAAACACTGTAATTATTTTGGCTTATTAGGATTATACACATATGGTGTAGTACAATAAAAGCTGCTTATATGTTACTCTGTCCTCATAGATAAATACATGCTTTAAAGGAAATTTTGAATTTGACTCCAAAAATACTTCAGACTTTTAAATTAGAAAATGTAAGGAATAAAATTTAGGAGAGACGTCTAACGTAGTAGTTCTCAAAATTTTAAATTCATACATATCACCCAGAGATTTATGCTAATATGCAGATTCTGCCTCAGAATTTTTGGAAAGGACCTGAGATTATATTTTTCTAATAAGCTCCCAGATGATGGTGATGCTGTTGGTTTAAGGATCTCACTTCAAGTATCAATTTTCTAGACAACTAAAAAAGACTATATTTATTTATTTATCTTTCATTTAATTTTTATTGTATTTTTTCATTACTATTTAGTCCCCTTATATCCCCCACCCCCTGCAATTACCACACTGTTGTCCATGTCCACAAATCCTTTTTCCTTTTAGCTCAATCCCTCCAACCCCTCTCCTACCCCAACTCTTAAATTAATGAATAAAAACTTTGCTTCTGAGCTTCAATTTTCTAATTTGATGTATATGTAGTTCAGAGCTCAGAGCTTTGTTCTGGCTAATGTATTTGCTCAAATACCTATCACCATGCCTCACATAAACAGTTGCTCCAAAAATGTGTTGATTTGTCTTTCTTTCTAGTTAAAGCATTGTATCTCGGTAATGCCAGGTATAAGGTGAAATAATACTAGATTGAAGATTGCATTTGGATTTATTTGTGATTGAATATAGATTTAGAGATAGTGTCTTTTGAAATTTGAGTTGCTTGTGAAAAGTTTGGCTATATTGTTTGTATACAGGAATTTTTGTTAGTTTTATTCTTTGGAATCTTAATTTTTCAGGAAAATAAGATAGCCTTAGTTGATTCTTTACAACATATGTTGCATTAAAATCAAGACCAGAGAGACATGTTGGAACTCCATTCTGCTGTGAAAATGAATAAACAACTCTAGTGTTTGAGATACCATAGCTATTAAAGAAACCTCTGAAGACCTCTTGATTTTGTCATCATTCAACCTTTAGAGTTAGTAAGAGATGATTTTATTAAGAAAAACCCATGAAGTTGAGAAAAGTATTTTTCTACATGGTGTTTTTATTATATCAAAGGCTGTATGTTGGAAAAGGTAGTTTGCTGGGAATTATTCTGTTGAAAAATTTTCAAGTAATCTTCAAAAAGTATACATTTATACTTTGGGGAAAAATCAGCTGATTATACACTCCTGCCATGAATTACACACAGCACCCTGATAATCTTAACTATGATGTCACAGCAATGGTTAATTGGAATAAGCATTATTTATCATGGTTATTTCTAGACAAAAATTAAAACAATGTTAAAGCCTATTGTTTTGAGTAAAGGAAAGTCATCAAAGGTATTTATTTGTACAGGGTGTGGAAACTAGAGTGTTATTTTTTAGGAGGGTCAATCTTACAATAGTGAGTAAGGTATAAGGAGAGACAAAACATAAGGCAGAAATGATTTAATCTTTTGTAATACTCCAGGTCCCCCCGATTATTCTACTTGGTCTCAAGTGCTCCTATCCGTAATAAAGGGCTATAACAGACTCTCTCTTAATACAATGCAAATGTAGGTATATGTATACACATAAACATACACATATATGCAGATATGTATCTATGCTTATATATACACACATATACATGTATTTATATTAGGTTATGGGTAGCTGTCCAAACAAATATTTTGTTTTAAATTAGGGATTTACATTTTTAAAAGATATTATTTATTTATTTTTAGAGAGAGGAAGGGAGGGAGAAAGAAAAGGAGTGAAACATCAATGCGTAATTGCCTCTTCTGCTCCCCACACCTGGCCTGCAACCCAGGCATGTTCTCTGACTGGGAATCGAGCCTGTGACCCTTTGGTTTGCGGACTGGTGCTCAGTCCACTGAGCCACACCAGCCAGGTCAGAGATTTACATTTTTCAAAGTTCATAAAACTAGTTTAGAATATAATAAATAGGATGATATTTGAAAATTCAAGTTTGTTCGGAAACCTATTGAAACTTCATATGTTACTTTTCAATGTATTGACTAATTAGTTTGAATGAAAATAAATCAAATAGTATTTACAACACCACTGCAGATGTACCTAAGCCCTGTCTCTTTTGGACTGGCCTTAGCTTACCCTTCTAGATTAATTTGTATGTGCATAATAAAAGGAAAAATGGACTATCCAAAAAGCAAATACTAATCATTGTTTAATACTATGATTGAACCAAAAAGTTTTTTATGTTGAATTGTTGAGTAGAGAGGAGATGGAGGACTTAAACTCCGAAGGTGAAAAGACTGGGGAAGTGAGACATCATCCTGACCCAAGTGATGCTGGATTCCAGGAGACGGAAGCGTCAGTAGCTGCAAGCTTGTCAGTGTATGTAGTGAAGTGGAGTTCCAGTGGAAGTTCCTATCAGTGGCTATTGCATTTCTTGCGTTTTCACTGAAACAGTTTTCTTAGCTACAGAGAGGGACAATAGACGTGGAAGGTGACCGGGTCAGGACCATCTGCACATGTTACTATGGGGGAGACCAACCTAAATTTAATGTAAGGCAATAAAATGTGATGTTACTGGTACCCTAAACAGAGTTAGTAAATGACTTTATGCAGTTAAAAAATTCAGAGAATGTTAGCAAATTCATGACTTCAGAAAAAAAATCAAGTGTGAAATTGAAAGATTTAGGTGGGAAATTTTTAGTTAACATCAAGTTATTTTCAAAATTGGGAATAAGAGCAGAAATGAAGTTAGAATCAGACAGCCTTTTGTGTTTTATCAATTATATCTTACATATTGTGACCTGATAAAGTTGTATAAGAAATAGTGATTTTATATCAATAAACATAGCTTAAATTGTATAAATTCTTGATTTGTGTCAGTGCTCAGAGCAATAAATAAAAAGCAGTAGGCAAATTTATTTATGAGAAAAGGCTGTTTTTTTCCCAAAACTAAAACACATAATACTGTCAATAGAACATTTATTTATTTTTTTGCTCTAAAGTAAATTATTTTATCTGTAATCTAAAATAATCTATCAAAATGAAAAATAGAAATAAAAAGTGACTCTCAGGGAGTTATGGGAAAGATTCCATCTTTAGATTATTACAAAATAAACATAGAGAACTAGGATATTGTTACCTACTGCCATTAATTGCTTGGGTCTCCCTTGATCTCTAAAGTGACCCCTTGTGATTATGAACACAGCCACATGGCACATAATGCTTTTGTCATTTTCCAAAGAAGATGACATGTTTATGAATTCTGCATTATCAATTTAAACAAAACCCATAAAATTAGTGAGAAATTAGTGAGACTATTGCTAATGCAGTTCCTATGAACTGTAATTGTGTGTGGATGTGGGTACAAGCACTTTCAAAATCAGTTCAGGAGGAACAAATGCTGAAAATAGCAAGACTCCCTCTCTTGACAATTTTTTTTTTCAGAGAAAACAAGTGACAAAGGCGGCAGTTTCTCAATTTGTTTTGGTCCTTTAAATTGACACCTTTAAATCCAAATCATGCTAACACATAAAGCCATGTGTATGATGAATGCACGCTGATTTGTTTTTGAGATAGATTGGTCCTAAACACGAAACAAAGATAGTGGCATGACAGGAGCAAATGCCACAAGTGAATTTAGATAGTTTTGTTAGCAGGGATTATCCCATGACTTTTTAAAGATAAAGACACTTAATCTTCATTGTTATTTGTTTACACAAATCCAACTCTATATTCTTTTGTAAAAAAATCATGCTTGAGAAGAAAATTGTTGGACTAGACTGTATTTATGGACATGGAGAAAGGGGGAAATTATTTACGTTGCTAAGCAAGCCAGAAAAAGTAGATGTTTTCTGTGTTTTTTTTTCTTTTCTATACCACCTCTACCTTCAAATATAAATACATTATTTCTTCTAGAATCTAGTATTTGAACAAGATTGGTAAACAAAGGGAAGTTTATGCTCACTACTGTGTTATTTCAAACACTCTATTCAATTCTGTTTTAAGAAATGTGAGCTCTTGAATGGTTTCTGATAGTATTTTTATATGACATATACACATACATAACAGGACAATAAAATGATATGCATTCTTAATTGTTGTATAAAAAGAAAATAAAATATAAACTTATACTGAGATAAATGTTTACTTAAAAATCAAAAAGCAGATATATGCAATCATTTGCAAAATATTGAGAAAATAAGATGAAGGCTCACTAAACTATTTATTGCTTATTCAGTTATAACCTTAAAAACAAAATCAGGTAAGGTAAATATAAGAATTGAGAATTGTAGGCACATTTTATTTGTCCACTTGTAATGATCTAAATAAAGTATTAGAAATAAATGCATTCAATAATGCATGTAAGTGTAATGTTATCAGTCGGACTCATCTCAGAAATTAATGAACAATGTAATAGTCCACCTATTAATCACAGATTAAAAGAGGAAAAACATATAATTATCTTAATAAATGCATCAATAGAAAACAATTGCAGGGACCACTTCTCTGCAATGATCAGAAAACTATTCCTTAACAACTGCTTTTATTTAACCTTTTGTTTTCCAGTCATGAAAAGGAAGAATTACACATTCTTTATAAAACACAGGACTTTTTGAAGCTTTCTTTATATTCTGAAGTAGCAAATTTTGTGAAGCCTACTATTTGAAAAATAACAGGTGAATTTTAAGTATCAAACCCAATTTTTACTTAGTTTCATTGTTAATATAAAGGGGTTAGAGATTATGTAGTTTCCTTATTAATATAAAGGGTTAGAGATTATGTAAAAAAAAAGGTACCATCACAAGTTTCTTAGTGCTCCCTATTCAGCTAAATTAGTAGTTCCTTTTTGTCTTCAGTAGTTTTTTTTTTTTTTTTTTTCTACCTACCTATGATGGTCAATTTTATATGTCAACTTGACTGGGTAAATGCAGGCCATGATAACTTGAAAACCATGATTTCTCGGTATATCTGTGAGGGTATCTCTGGGAGAGATTAGCATTTGAATCAGCAGACTGAATAAAGATCACCTTCACGCTTGTTGGTGGGCATCAGTCAATCCCTTGTGGGCCTAAATAGACCAAGAACATGGGAAAAGGGACAGTTCTTTTTCTGTGTACATCCATCTTCTCCTGCCCTTGAACATTGATGCTCTTGATTCCTGAGATTTTGGACTTAAGATAGGTGCTTTTGCACCTCCACCACCCCATTCTCCAGCGTTAGGATTCAGGCTGGATTACACCACTGGCTTTCCTGGTTCTCCAGCTTGCTCACTGTATGACACAGGACTTCACAGCTTCCATAACCATGTGAGCCAATTTTCTTCATATATATTTCCCTATTTCTTCATATAAATTTCTTCATATATATACCCTATTGGTTCTGTTTCTTCATATATGTGTTCCTATTTCTTCACAGTAAATTTCTTCATATATATACCCTATTGATTCTGTTTCTTTGAAGAGCCCTGACTAACCCACTACTTAAACCTAACTTCCTTCATTAATCAAAAAATTAATGTTTTTGTCAGAATTCCATATTCCTCAATTGTATTTTTCATTATGCCCCTTAACACCACCATCATTGCCATTTGCAAAATTTGTATCAAATATAAATTCTGTTCCTCTTTCTCCTTGACAACAAAAATGATGCATTCATATAATCAGGGCAATTACATATTATGATTTTTATCTTCAGCAAAAAAATGTTTGATAAATAAAATGTAAGGCAAACTAAGCAATTAAGCTTTCATAGTCATGCAGGTACAGAAACCTAACCAAAACCACCAGATATTCTAATATTTAAATAGAAATACTGACTCTTCTATTCTCTGACTTCAAGTGCACAATGTTGGATTTTTTTAAAAGACTACTTCAGTTTTATTTTGGCTAGAGTTCCAAAGGCAATGAACAGTACAATTTATGCTGAGGCCTTACAGCAAAAAACCTATTCAGAACATGCTAAGAAATCATGTAATTGGTCTAAACAGTGTTAGTGAGCTTTCAGTTCCAAACCTATACTAGTTGTTGGGGGTGTAAAAATCAGGAAAGAAGTATTTCTTCATGCAGAATTACTGAGGAAGTTTGGTGGCCATCCTTCCCTCTTCTCTCTTCAGCTTCTTTCTGAAAACAAGCAATACCTTCCACTAACTCCCTTTTTCTTTCATAGTTCTTTGAACTCAATAGACACATTGTCTTGAACATAGAAACACAATAAAAATGTTACTTATTGAATGAAAAAACTCAGGGTAGGTATAAAGATATTGCTGACTTTTATTGTACTTGAAGTTTAGATGAACATGTAGTCAATAAATCATAGAACCAGAATATAATACATATATAATATATATATATTATTGGCTGAACTTTTATATTACAGTCTAGTATCTGCCCAAGTAAGAAAACGAGATAAATGAATCACCCAAACTTAATTTAATTAAAAATGAAGAATATATGAGAATTCTAGTCAGTTAATGGTAAAGAATAAACTAGTTATTTAATTTACAGTAAATGGTGAGTAGATAAGTTAATTAACAGTTTGTGAATAATACAATAAAATTAGATATCTTCTATGACAAAATTGTTTCCCTGTTATCATGTTACATGACATTTAGCCACGAAAGTCTGAGAAACAATCAGATGTTTACCTTTTTTTCAAAACTTTATTTATTTATTTTTTAGGGAAATGGGAAGGGAGGGAGAAAGTGAGAGAGAGAAACATTGATGTGTGTGAGATTGATTGGTTACCTCTTGCATGCCTCCAACTGGGTACCTGGCCTGCAACTCAGGCATGTGCCCTGACTAGGAGTCGAACCAGTGACCATTCAGTTCTCAGGCCCAGTGTTCAATCCACTGAGCCACACCAGCCTGGGTATGTTTACCTTAATTTGAATTATGTATGTGCTATCTTCACTTTTTGAGAACCAAACATTAATTCATCAGTGATATGAATTCAGAAGTGGAAAAAAGAATCTTGTAGGCCAGCATCTTTGAAGATCTTAATGTGTTAAGTCAAGGAAATGCATACAGTTTGAACAACACTTTTGAGGTTTAAATTTTTATCATTAGTATTTAATATTTTTCCAGTGATTGGTAATCCAGAACACTCCTTAGCAGTACAGAGAATTGTAAGGTTACTTATGTTTTAAAATTGTGTGGTTTCATCTGTGGGACTAAATGAGAGGCGTTATAAAATGTTCAGCTGAAGTTGTCTGTTCTTCCTCTTTTCCAAATGTGTGCATAGAATAAATAATCAAGAAAAATGTGGCCTTTTGATATTTATCTTATCTTACAAATTTAGGTTATGTATTTTGTGACTAGAAAATGAAAATCACTTTAGTAAAATAATGATACTTATTTTAACAAAGGTAAAAAATGTACTATGTGATAGCACAGGGAAATATGGCAAGGTCAAAAGGGTTATTTTATGATAAATCATACAATGTGGAAGTAGAAGGTGGAAAATAAGAAAAGATCAGTTAAAATTATTTTATGATAGTTGATGTAATAGGCAAAGGTAATATACTTCTTCCCATATACTTTTTCATTTTGGGACTTTTTTTTTTTAAACATATGCTTATTAACTGCCTCTTTCTTTTGAATCTACTGTACTCTAAAATTTTAACCAGATTACCTCAAAAATTAATCAGGTCAATCTTCTCAGGGGGCAAATTCTTTTTGTATATAAAATCTGAGGCTACTTTATCCCTGGTTTTATCTTCTACACTCACCCCATGATAGTCTTCTTCATTTCTTCTTTCTTTTTAGTTTATGCACATACTCAGACCATAACAATTATAAAATGTATACATGTTCCCTTCTAACCATTGTAACTGTCACCTTTCCTGAAGAAAAAAGTCATTTACCCTTCTGGACACACATCAAATAGCACTTCTGTGGACCGTTCCTGAAACCCTCCTAGTCCTCTGCGCACCTATTCTGACCCCTTAATTATTGGCTTGTTGTTTATCACTTATCCTTCTAGTAGATTCTCCATACCTTCTATTCTTTAAAGATAAAGGCTATTCCTTAAAAAATTTTTAGATCTCCATATGATATATTTTGCTGGAAATAGGTATGATTCAATTGATTTTTGAACTGAATTCAATTGAATGTTGTATATAACTAATTGTTAACTGAATTGATTGCATATGGGGATGGAAAAATAAAGTAAATTCAAAGATTAATTTAAAGAGTAAGCAATCTTAAGATGTCCAATATCTAGTAAATGATTGAGGAAGGGAAAAGCTATAATTCAAGTGAGAAATTGCAGTTATATGAGAATTTGACTTTTTATCTTGGGTTTTCCACTGATGTTGCAAATAAAATATGTAATACAAAACAGAGGAAGCATAAAGATGGGTACTTTGATTTAGATGAAATATACTTTCTAATTATTTCATTTAACAGATGTAAGACATTCTGATAATTATTTGGCCTGTCAAAACAAGTATTTGATGTAATCTTCTCCAAGGAGAAGGAGAACATTTTCTCCATTATTTTCTCTAATAATTAATGAAAACATTCATTCCCATATGCTTTATTGAGCTACAGGAACTAACTACTCCCAATTGCTCCTCTTCATCATCTGCTCAACAGTGACCTCATTGAAATCATGACAATATTATGATTCATCATTTTACTAACATTGTTGCATTATATTCATCTTGCTGTATACAAAATTAAATCTAAATGGTGCTTTTGACTTATGCAAGATATAATTATATATATTACCATTAATATATATTTTTATTTTTGTCACATAGATGCACACCAATTTAGTTTCAATTCACGTATAATGTACAATGTGACACTAGTGAATTTATTTTAAAATAAGAATTTACTTAAAATTAGCAATGCACATATCTAAGGTTTTATACATATGCTCTTTCTCTGATTGAAATTTTTATAAGAAAATTTAGTGGAAGTTTTAAAAAAATTTTATTGAGTTTATTGAGGTGACATTGGTTAAGAAAATTGTATGGGTTTCAGGTATACAATTTTATAATAAATCATCTGTGTATTGTATTATGTGTTCATCGCCCCAGGTCAAGTCTCCTTCCATCATCTTTGCTTTGTACTTTACCCTCTTTTACCTCCCCCAATTCCATTTTCCTCTGTTAATCACCACACTGTTCTCTGTATCTATGAGTTTTTTATTCTTTGCTTAACCCCTTCACCTTTCCCACTCTGCCCTCAAACCACCCTCCCCTCTGACAGCTGTCAGTCTGTCCTCAATATTTATGAGTCTGTTTCTATTATGTTTGTTAGCTTATTTGCTCATTAGATTCCACATATAAGTAAAATCATTTAGTACTTGTCTTTCTCTGACTTCATGTGACATAATACTCTTTGGGTCCATCCATGCTGTCACAAAAGGTAAAACTTCATTCTTTTTTATGACTAGGTAGTATTCTGTTGTGTAAATGTAACACAGCTTTTTTATCCTTTCATCTACTGATGGGTACTTGGGGTGCTTCCAAACATTGGCTATTGTAAGTAATGCTGCAATAAACACATAGGTGTTTCAGGTTTCTTTGTGTATATTCCCAGAAGTGAAATTGCTGGGTCAATAAGGCAGTTGCATTTTTCATCTTTTGAGGTATCTCCATTCTGCTTTCCACAGTGGCTGCACCAGTCTGCATTCCAACAACAGTGCATGAGGGTTCCCTTATCTCCACATCTTTGTCAGCACTTGTTAATTTATTGATGAAGCCATTCTGACAGGTGTCAGGTAGTATCTCATTGTAGTTTTGATTTCATTTCTCTGATGATTAGTGATGTTGAGTTTCTTTTCATATGTCTATTGGCAATGCATATGTCCCCTTAAGAGAAGTGTCTATTCATGTCCTTTACTCATTTTTAATTGGACTATTTGTTTTTTGGTATTGAGTTTTATAATTTCTATATATAAACTTTAGACATTAACCCCTTATCAGATGTATCATTGGAAAATATATTCTCTCAATCAGTTGGTTTTGTTTTTATTTTGTTGATATTTGTTTTTTTTATACTGTGTAAAATTTTCTTTGATGGGCTCTCTATTCTATTCCATTAATCTATATGTCTTTTTTACGCCCAGTACCATGCTGTTTTCATTACCATGGCCTTATATAATAGGTCAATAACACGTAGTGTGATTCTTCTAAACTTGTTCTTTTCCAAGATCGCTGTGGCTATTCAGAGTCTTTTATGCTTCCATAGGTAAATTTGGGATTATTTGTTTTAGTTCTGTAAAATACACTGTTAGTATAATGGTAGGAATTGCACTGAATTTGTATGTTACTTTGGGTAGTATGGACATTTTAAGGATTTTAAGTCTCCCTATTCATGAACTGCTTCCACTTATTTGTATTTTTCTTAATTTCTTTCTTTATTGTCTTATAATTTTTCAAACACAGGTCTTTTATCTTCTTGGTTAAATTTATCCCAAGGTATTTTTTATGCAATTATTAATGAGATTATGTTCTTAGTTTCCCTTTCTGATAATTTATTATTGGTCCATAAAATTGTAACAGATTTCTGGATTTTTTTTTTGTATCCTATTACTTTGCTGCATTCATTTATTAGTTCTAGTAGTGTTTTGGTGGAATCTTTAGGCTTTTCAATGTATGGTATCATATCATCTGCAAATAATGATAGTTTTTCTTCTTCCTTTCTAATAGTAGGAGTTTTTTAATCATAAGTAATATTTAAATTATTGCAGCTAAACTGCACATATGATTTTCAATGTTATGAGTACATATTAAAAGCTGAAGTTTTATGAATACTTCAGTGATACCACTTTTATATGAGAAGCCATAAGAAATCATTTATTTTTTGTTTGGGTTCTTCCGATCTGAAACCTCAAGCAACATAAACTTGCACTTGGGCTCTCAGTGTTGGTAGAAATGAGTGGGCTGAGAAAAGATGTCCATTGGCCCTTTAGCTGAAAAGTTACATTTTGACGTTAATGGGTGCTTACTGGAGAAATAACAAAGCTAATTATAATGTAGGGATGAGGAGGACTTTCTATTTGAAATGCATTCTTCTGAGGTGATTTTTTTTACTTGCTTTCAGAATTCCAAGAACCAAACAAGATCTCTTGTTCTATTCTTTGTTAATTCTATTACCTAGAAAAAAATCATTCACTTATTCTAAATTTTAGATTTGTTACTTACAAGTTAGAGGCAATAATGACATACAGATAGTAGGTTGCTACATATGATGAAAATACTATAAATTAGTAACTACTCTGCTTAAGATATTATGGTAAAGAATAAAGTAAATAAAATTATTTGTGTGTGTGACCCTATGAATGACCTAGGTTTCTTTATAGCTACAGGTATCATTTTATTTTCTTCCTTGATAATTTGCCAAATATATAAAACTACTACTAGTTAGATTTTATTATTCAAAATCCTCCATTACTTTCTCTTCTACGTAAACCTGATGAATGAATGTACAATATGCCCGGAACTGAAGGAACTGTTAGATGCAGAGGAGTCCTTGCTCTTTTCGTGGGTATAAGTAAAGTAGTAAAAAAAGACACTCGATGATTAAAAGAACAAGTAGACATCTAATTATAACATATTAATTATCATGGTAAAATATACAAATTTATAAGAAATTTTAAGAGGTATGTGAATTTGAAATAGTTGGGTATGGTCTTTTATAGGAGCTATGAGATATACCTGAATTAGGAGTGGACATCTAGAGGAGAATAAAAATGAAAGAATTAATAAAGTGGTCTGTGAGTGGACTGCATGCTTTCATGACAAAAATAGTATGTGCAACAGCCCTGAGGCAGGAAAGAAATGAGTATCTATAAAAATTAAAAGAGTGCCTTCTATAGCTAGATGGAAACGATGGCAGCAAATGCAGCTAGAGGGGTAAGCAGAGAGTCATCACCCAGGGCTTTTGAAAATGTGAAGACTGTTGGAAGCCTGTGATAAGCAATGGGTATTTTCAAAATATCATCTGATTTTCTGTGGGGAATCGATTGAAGAAGTAGGAATAGAATAAAAGAACATAGATGGCAGTATAAACTGGGAAAAATGGCTGTATTAGAGATTATTTTTAGATAGTACAAATGAATTAATTATCTGACAAATAGATGTTGAGAGTGAATGATTAAGGATGATTCTCGGTATTTTGACTTGGGTAGAATGACAATGCTGGCAGCAGTTTTGAGGAAAATTTTTAAATTGGGGGAATGATAAATGAAAATTCATGTGAGATTTCAAGTGAAAGTACCAAATAAGTTGATGTTAATTGTGGCATTCAAGAAACTGTCTATAATATATAAGTTTGGGAAGAAGCATCATCTAGCTGGCAGAAAAACAAGGAATTGATTAAATTATTCATAGAAACTATATAGATGAGAAAGAAGAAGACATAACTCAAATTCCTATGATTTCCAGCATTTAGATGCCAGGTAAAGAGGAGTATTCAGCAAAAGTGTCCATCAAAGAGCTGCTGCACGTGTCCTAGAAAATTGGGGGAGAGAGAGAGAGAGCAAGAAAAACTGCGTTCCGTGAAGGGGATGAAGGAGGAGATGGGTTGTGGAGGCAGCTCCAGAATTTTTATACAGGAGAGCATTCACGAGAGGGTGGAAGTCTAGGACTGCAGGCAGACAGGGACCAATTAATATTTTCATCTACTGTGATTGGAGGAGAAAATGATAGAGAAAACAGCAGGGGCTGGAATTTCCCCAAGCTCTCCCTTGGTGTGGCACCTTTTCTTAAATTCTGACTAAAATTCTAAGTATATAAGGACATATTGATTTTTAGCAAGGAGAACAACATTGTCTAGATTCCGGCGCAGTTTCAGTGCAATGCTGGACACATTAGCCAGAGTAAAGTAGGTTGAAAAATGATAAGGCGGTGACAGGTAAAGAAAACAGCTATCCTTAATGTTTTTATTAAGGAATTTATTGAGCTGTCATTGGGTCAGTCACAAAACATCATCCGCACACTTCATCATGGGTCCATTGCCCAAAGCAAAGTCCCTTTTCATCCCCACTTGCCCCCACTCTTCCCACCTCCGCCTGCCTCCACCGCCCTTCCCTCTGGCCATCACCGTACTTACGTCTGTGTCTATGCAAGTCTCACTAATTTATCACAAAGTTTCTTTCTGTGACCTCTTATGAGGTCAATGGCAGTGTTTTGTTTCTATTGATATAACATGCAGTTTTAGGACATTTCTGGGTGATCCAACTCATTCAGTCTATAATATTTAGATCGTTTTTACTTATATATCTTATTTTGTACTTTTACCAAAGGTGCAAATGAGATTCAGAGAAGTAAGTTTACTTGTCCAAAGTTACTTTGGAAAGCAAAACAAAAAAAGCAACAATTTTTTGCTATATAATGTTTACTTGCAATTTATATCAGTGAGAATTTGTTTTCAGTTTGCAACTGTTATGAACTAATAGTCACAGACTGTTTTAGACTTGCATTTGTTTGGGCTAGTTTGGTGTGAGCTGCTATTTTGATTAAGAATAATAAACACTAATAAATAAATGTAACTTTTTTAATCAAAGAAAAATTGATATTTAGATGCAAATATAGTCTGAATTTATGTTTTTCTATTTTATGTATCTCTAATTTTCTAATGTGAGTTTGGTGATTATGCTGTGTTCTTAAACACACTGATTTGATAATGTATAAAAACAGAATTGTTGCATATTTCACACACTAGCCAAATATGAATTAAACAATTAGAGTTAGAAAAATAATATAATTTATATCACAGCTGTTGTTATGTTAGATCTGAACATCAGAGGGTCCTTAGGTTTAACTGTAGTTCATAACTAGGTAATAAACATACATCTAGGTAATGCCATTGGGTAATGATATCCTAAATTGTTTGGGACTACAACGTATTGCTTAATAAACATGTCTTACATATATGTATACAACTAAATTTTAGAGAATTAAAATAAATAGTATTATTTATTATTATGAAAAATAATGCATTTAAAAATTAGGTCATGAACATTTTATGAATGGTATCAAAGTAGTACATCTTGGCTTTAGATACACAACTTCTAATGAAATTGAGTCTCTTATTGAGTAAAGTTGTTTGGATTGTTTGATTATCTGTCTCTGTAAATGTCTCCCAAATCCATCTCAGCTCAGTCTTTTCCTCTAAGTTCTAGGCTTTCATTTCTGTGTGGACGCATTTCTTATTGAATTTCTGTTACCATATTTTACAAGGCATTTTAAAACTATAAATTATTTGACCTCAAGACCATTTCCCGGCCTTATTTCTTGTGTTTGCCAAAGAGACTACATTTCTTGTAGCCATACAGGCTTAAAACCTTAGAGATGTATTTGTTTCTCCAGTGCTTTATTTCTCTACCAAGGCCTATTACTTTTTCTTTGCAAAATTTCAGAGGTTTGACTATTTTGCTATATTTCCAAAATGCTATATTGTTTGCAGTCATTTTTCATGACTGTTGCAATTTCTTCTACCTGGTTTTGTGCCTGCAAAACTCCTCTCTGCACAACCATGTATGTTAGAATATTCTTCCTCAATATGCTTCTTCTTCCTCTTGAATGACATCTTATTCTCTTTAGAATAGTATTTGAACCCTTTACGCTGGCATTAAAGGCCATAAATGATTTGCCCAAATAGAGATCTTTATACCAAGCCATCATTCACTTACACAAATGTTTTACTGAATGAAATAAAAGCCAAGGAATGGCAAGCTTAAATAGTGTGGGGCAGTTCACTTGCCCGTTCCAATTAATGAAAATATATTCCTTAGGTTGAGGTGACTTGAGACCTGTGAAACTATTGTTGTGTACAGCACATTAGCATCTTGCTGTTCAGAGTGATTTTATGGCATTAAACAAACCTACTGTTTTTGGTTGGTTTACCTAGACCTTAACCAAATAACCAGCATGCAAGGGTAAAACATTACCCCATAAAATTATTCTTCACCTTATATTATAATTATTTAATTGAATTGAGACTTACTGCTGATCTTTGTATTAAGGGAGGCAAACTCATGTGGCTCGAAGGAGAGTCTTAAGGTTACAGCAAGAAGCTTCTGATTTATTTGGCCAATATAAGAAGTGGAAGCTTCCAGGAAGCTTAGGAGGTGATTTTCTGTGCAAAGATATTTAAAAGGTCTTCGCCAGTAGTCAAGTCACATTCAGAGTGTCATTTCATATAGAATTTAATGTATAACAATAGTATTATTTGTATTTTTATTACCTGTGATCACTGCAGTGATAGGTACATAGTAAGTGCTGGGTGCATGTTAGCTTAATGTCTGTTTCTCTTTATGTTCCAAGTCATAAATGATGATGATGATGATAATAATGAAAAAAATTTGCATTGCATGTTATATAACTTTCCTTATTTAGTTATTGTTACTAATATTCAATTTGCAGATTAAGAAACAGAGGCTTAGAGTAAGCCGTCACAAGAATAGCTGTACTACTCAATAATTTGCACAATTAGCACATTATATCAAATTATATTACCAAAAGAGAACATTTATTTAAGTTAGGTACAGGAGAAACAAAGTTGCATTTTAATATTTCTCAAAAATTCTCATTTCTTGGTTTTGCGCTTCCTGGGAAGGCAATAATATTTTACTTTGTACCTCATTTGCTCATTTTCAGTTCACTGTTTTTTTATTCTATAGGCATTTTATAATATAAATAAATATAATAAAGTTGACTAACATTTATGCAACACTTACTGTGTGCCACGCACTGTTCTAAACATTTTATTTTGTTAACTTGTAATTTTTCCAACTTGCCATCTGACCCCTACTGCATGCTCAAACATGACAAAGTGCAACCTGTCTTGATAAGTATAGGACAGGCAAATGACTTTTTTTTTTTTTTACAATAAGGGAAGTATAAATAAAATCAGCTACTACAAAATATGTTTAAATAAAGTGGTGAATATATATTCCCAATCTTACTACACTTTAACAATGATCTACATACAACTTATATTTTCTGTACTTTTATACACCCAGTTCTTGCTTATGTATATTTTGATAAATTGAATATGCATAGAATTAGCATTGAGAACACTGTTAATATGTGTCAAGTTTAAGCAATAAAAAATTATGTTCAAGTGTCAAAATGCTGAGGAGAGGATAAAAGCCCAGAACACAGTAAAGTTGACCCAGAAAACCTCCTAGAATGCAGGGCTGATTTATAATGAAATTGAATGATATGAAATTACAGAGATGAGAAAATATACAAGGAAAAAATGGCATGGAGGGAGCTCAGAGGCAGAAAAGAAGATGTTTGTTATTGAGGAATAAGAAACTGCACTCTGTTAGGAATAAGAAACCAATTTTATAGTTATATTCTCTTATATTTCACAGAATATAACAGATAAAAATATTATATGAAATAATTACATGTACTGAATAAGAGATCCTCCCTTACAATGTTATTGTTTTCTCACTTCCACCTTCAATAATGACTTATTGGATTTTCTTTTCTTGACTTGTCAATATCTCAGGTAAATCTTTGGGCATCCATTATTGATTCAATCGCTTTGGTATTCTCGACATTTCTGACAGTTTGAGCTCCCCTCATGTCCTTGAATATTTCTCCTTGCTATTATGTGTTCTCACTGTAATTTCATCTTCAGAATCACATCTTTGGATTGATATATCCGTTCTCTCTTGAAATTATTTTTTTCTTGTTTGATCTCATTGGAACTCATCCATTGATCCCACCACATTTTTACACTCCCTCATCTACTTTATGCACTCTGTTCTTGCCTGTTCCAGGTCAAATGTCAGGGTCAATTGTGATAATTTGAAATATGGTTTTATATGGGCCTATGTGATACATGCTACATCATGTAGATTATTATTAACTTTCCTTCCAGTTCTAATTTTCTATCATTTTAAACTTTCATGATTCAGTTTAAGTCATGCCAGAATATGGATCCAGAGAGATGCTTTTGCACATGGAAATAAAGCAAGGCCCTAACTGAGACAGCACCCACCTGCATTCATGACTGCAAGAGCAAGAGCTAGTACTTCTATTCTCCAGAAAAAAGATCAGTTTAGAAAAGAGGACAAAAAAGTGCTTTTATTGCTTATTTCCAGGGCACCATTATTATCTCTCATTGTGGCTTTTACTTGGGCTAAATGCATGTATTTTTTTTTTCAATAGTATGCACCATAAGAATTTTGAAATTTTATATGATGAAATAACTTATCCATCAATATTTATCACTACCTAATTTGTGCCATTTTTTAGAGGCACTGGAGAGATACATTGTTTTCAAATTTCTGAATGCAGCCACCCCGTTGTGTGACTTTCAAACACAAACTTGAAGCTCTCAGGAGAGAAGGCTAACAAGGAATGGATTCTCCAGGCATAGGACCCGCACAGTGTGAGATACAGCCATGACTCATTCCTGTGTTCTGCTCACACTCCCAAGTCCTGGCAACAGGTGCTCCATTCTGGGAGGGGCGGAAATTCACATACTTATCTCACATAATTTCTCCTTTGCCTGACAGTGCTGCCAGCTGAGGAACCTATTAATGCCAATCATCACAGCAAATGTTAAAAACATAGACCCTGTTCACTTACAACGGGCCACAGACCGCTGCCTCATTTCATCAATGTACAGAAGTTTTCAGTTTTCAAAGGGTAATGTGTTTTAATTAATGTCTAAAGACATAGGGGTATTTTGGCATTAAAAATAAACATTCAATGAGTTTATGTATTAACATTCAAAGCAGGAGCATAATTCTGCATAACTAAGATTTGTAATTTTTATTGTTTTTGATATTGAGTTATGTTTTATTGTTGTTGTATAACCTTAGGATTTCTGATGTCAACATATTACAAAGTCAATTTATAATGGCATTATCAGTTCAGAGTTGTATTCTAAGGGTGCAATCACAGATTTTAGTTCATCCAAGTGTATGCACTGGAAAAATGAATGTTTTCCCAACTTAGGGACTCATAAATATGAGAAAGCCGGTGCAGTTGGCACATACCCTGGCATCTGGATGACCCTGCTGCACTAACTTGGGAAGGGAGAGAGCTTGGCACCGAGACCCTTAAGATGAAAAGTCATTTTTCATCTGTAAAGTGTGACCACTTAACATCTGAGTTATTTAATGAAAGTGAATCCAGTCAGGAATCCACAATAATATTGCATTTATTTTTTGGAATTTCACTAAACTGACCTTGAATAACTTAATGAAAATACAGCACAATCTGTGGGAGTGGGGGATGGGATGGGCAGAGGAGGGGAAAGGGGGGACATTGGGACAACTGTAATAGAATAGCAATACAATTATTTAAAAATATAGCACAATCTAGTATTTTCCCACACTAGCATGCATGGAATGAATAAAAGAGTGGAGTAATAGATCTGAACATTTATTCAATCTGTTTTCTCTTGTAGGTGCTGTGTTTTCATATGACATTAGATATAATGAGTGAAGTTGAATATATAATAAAGTAGGTAGATATTTTTAATAAAAATAGAATAAAACAGGCACATCAAGACAGTATTAAAATATGCAAACACCACAGAGAAAAATATATAATATGCAATCCCATCATTAATCTTTGAAAAATTTTGCTGCTTATACAGTCATAATTCTTCCATGTATATGGATCCCAGGAGTAGTAAGAGAGCGAAACCAAAGAGAGCACCCAGAAACCCAAGAATGGAAATCTCTATATAAAACACTTTTGTTAGAAGTTTTTACTCTATTCTTTGTAAAATTCGTTATGGCTCCACTGTCTGTTGAAATTTGACCATCTTCAGAGTTTTGAGGTTTAAGTGGGTAAATGTTGAGGGAAGAAAGGAGAGACAAGCTTATGAGAATTTATTGGTTAAAAAAATAATGTTCACAAAGAGTGTCTTCCATGACTGCTTGTTTTTTGCATAGCTAGAAAATGTTGTTAAGATTGCCCAAATGCTACTTCTCAAAGAGATCTACCACAATGACAGTATTTTCAGCCCTCCTTTACCTTGCTATACTGTTACTTTTTAAAAAAACCTCTATTAACTTGTAACAGTATATAGTTTGTTTTATTTATTGTTTTCAGTTCCTTCTTCCTTCCCACTAGAGTGTGGGATCATGAGCGCAGAGAACACTTAGGTCTATGCCTGGAACATAGTAAATGCTCAATAAATATTTTAACTTATGTGATTCAAGCTTTAAAACCTATGCCGAACTTACTGAAAGAAAAAAATATGAATATGGATTCTGGGGCTCTGCATTTCACATAGGTTCTCCTCAGTGATTCTTATTCACAATAAAAATTTGGAAATCATTGTATCCTAAAATTAGAGAACTGGGGTAGAGGTCAAGTATGTGTCTTTTGAAAAGCTGTTCTGGGGACTCTTGTTATACTTCTTGTTTTCTTACCCCCATTGGCTGGTGGATATTCAATGAGTGCAATACTCTTGCACCAAGGTAGCACCTACTCCTAAGGTTATGCTCATTCCTAACTCTTGAAATATGTTGTGTCCTGCTCAAACTGTCATCAGTAACATTCAGGGCTACTAGGTCTGGTCCTGCCTCTGTCCTTCCTTTAAACCACTTAACTTGACCTACAATTATAACCACTTCCTGGCTGTGTTATTAACTGAACTCTTCAGACTAATAGTGCCCTCAAGCAGCACTAAGTGTCTTTCCACCTGTCCACTTTTAAGTAAACAGCTACTTTTTAAAAATAGGCTAATTATAGATAGTATGATTTTCTTTTGCAGATTGGCTTTGTTCATCTTATTAGTGGAGTCTTCCAAGTAATTATAGGTGTATCTTAGTTGTAACTGTTTAAACTTGGAGCTTTCTAATTTGTCTTCATGAGGAACTGTGAAAAGTTGGGAAAGACTACATGTCAGGGATTGCCATCAGGTCCCCTGTGAAACCAGACATTCCCCTTGATATATTTGATCTGTTGTGATGTCTCACAAGAAAGTCAGCTACTGGCTTCAATTAATTATACATTTAAAAGTACTTCAGAAACAATATAAAATATCACTATTGTTGATAATGATGTATTTAACTTGAGTGTGGTGGGACAGACCTACAAAAAAGACCAACAATCCATGTTGGTCTTTACCAACAGAATTTATGTCAGATCAAACCTCTGAGGACAGTTTGTTGCAGTCAGTGTATGCAAATTTGCTAATATTCTTGAAACTGCTCATTGACACAGGAATAGTGAATAAAAGAGAGGTACAGGGAATTTAGTACTGTTATGTTTCATGACATTTCTGATGTTTTAATTCAGTTATACAATTGCTTAATATTCATTTAGTCTTTCATATTTTAGACAGATCACTTACCACTAAATGACCTTCTACTGTTGTCCAGATACAACGCCATGGGCTGTGGACTTAATAATGAACCTTCAAATATATAGAAATCTAATTAGAAGATATGTGTATGGCAGTGTTGTAAGTATAATAATAGGCATATAAACTCTTTAGGGGGTGACACAAAGGAAGGAGTTACCAATTCTGAATCAGAGATAAGGATCTGCATGAGATGAAGATCCAAAGAAGAGAATATTTAAGTCCAGGGAGTATAAGAGTAATAAGTAAAATACCCACGCATATACTACTGTCTAGTACTTTGAGTGCAAACTGACACAGACACCAACACTCTTAATGGAGTGTCTTACTGTATGGAACATAGCCCTAAAATAGTTTGAGGATTTTCCCTGGATATTTATGTTTAAAAATTTGTTACATTCAAGAATATAACAATATATTAATATTAAAAATAATAATAGCAGAAGAGTTTATAGCTTGTGGAGTTTTTAAAATATCAGAAATCAATCAGCTTGTCTTAAAGGACATTTACAGAAACAGGATAATAAATTCAACAATATTTATATCTAAATAATTTTATTTTGTATGATGAGACATTAAATTTCGATGTGCATTTTTTAATAGATGAAGATGGGCTTTTGTTAGTGGTCTTAGAACTCTACTGTGCATAGTGTAAGTTACCCCAGTTGAGGGGAGGGGAACATAATTCTGGTACCATAGTCTAAAATATTAACTTGCAGGTGTGTTTTGTAATCTGGAAACTGAATTTTATATTTTTTATCAAATGTTTTTGATTCAAATAAAAAGAAATGATATTATTAAGCATTACTTATGAGTAAGTCAAATTGATTGCCCTCTTTAAGGGTACAGGGAACCTTCTTGAGTGTGTGCAACAATTGTGCCTTAGTTTTTGTTTGTTTTGTTTTTGTTCCCCTCTCCAGTATTATCCTCAAATGTGTATTCATAATATTTGAAGTAACAGTCTTTACGCTGTAATTTGTGTCTTTGGAGTAACAGTCTTGTCCTATATTTTAAAGCAATAATTTAACAAATCACATGTGTAGAGGGTTGGCTCATTTGATTAAGAGATATTTCTAATCACATGAATGGTGGTAATTGTACTAAGTCTATTTTTGCATTGTTGTTTTGATCTTTAATGAACATGTTAACTTTTTTCAGCAGCAAGTTTCATTACTCATTCAAACTTTTGTTTTTACCTTTGATTATTTAAACATTTCTTTTTTAAAACTTTATTGTTGTTCAGTCATTGTTGTTCCACCTTTTTCCCCATTATTCACCTGACTCCCTCACCCCACCCCACTCCCACAGTCTGTCTGTGCCCATTCTCCTTCCCCTTTCTTTTCCCCATTATCCCCCTCCCTGCAAACTTCCTGTCACTCCGTTTATTCTTTATTTCCATGTCTCTGGTTCTATTTCACTTATATGTTTTGTTGAATAGGTCCCATTTATAGGTAAGATCATATGGTATTTGTCTTTCACTTCCTGGGTTATTTGACTTACTATAATGCTCTCCCGTTCCACAAAGGGTAGGAGTTCCTTCTTTCTTCCTGCTGTGTATTATTCCATCATGTAAGTGTACCACAGTTTTTTGATCCACTCATTTACTGATAGGCACTTAGGCTCTTTCTAGCACTTGGCTATTGTAAATAACACTGCTATGAACATTGGGGAACATGGGTTCTTTTGAATCAAGTGATGCAGGATTCTTAAGTTATAGTTCCAGAAGTGGGATTGCTGGATTGAAAGGCAGATCCATCTTTAGATTTTTGAAGAAATTTCATACTGTTTTCCACAGTGGCTGCTCCGGTCTGCATTCCTACCAATATTGTACTAGGGTCCCCTTTTCTCCACAATCTCTCTAGCACTTGCTGTTTGTTGATTTGTTTATGATGGCCATTGTGACAGATGTGAAGTGGTATCTCATTGTGGTTTTAATTTTTTATCTAATACAATATAAATGCTATGTAAACAGTTCTTATGCTCTATTGTTTAAGGAATAATGAGAAGGAAAAAAGCCTGTACATGTTCAGTATAGACACAACCATTGTAATCCTAGATACTTAGTACACATCAGCAACAACGTAATATTTTTTTTCCAAAAATTTTCAATTCACAGTTTGTTGAATCTGCAGATACCAAAGGCCAACTGTATATATCCAAAGCCCTCAAAAATACCATCTATTATCAGAATCATTGATTTTTTAATTTTTAGAGTCTATACATAGACTATAATGAAAGAAATGTAAAATTATTAGGTGAGAAAAGGTGTTCATTAACTCCTTGAAAATAATATCAATATTTTAAAAATGTAATGGTCAAGAATAAAAGTATTTTAGATAAATTATGTTAGGCCCACATAATTGAATATGGTTAATTACTACTTTCAAACTGTGTGCCATGAGCTTCTGTGACTCAAGACCATGGAAGTCAGATTTTGCTACATTTAAACAAAGGAGTTTATTTTAAATATTATGCTAGGATTTAATATAACATTTCATCTGACAAATTAATATAACTTGAGCAAATTAAAAATTCTTTTATATATTAAATTAGTAATTGTGGATAAATCACATAAAATTATAATAATCATTTCTGAGTACTCTTAATTCTTTTTTTATTTTATTTTTTAAAAGATTTTATTTTTTTTACTTTTAGAGAAGGGGAGGGAGAAAGAGAGGGAAAGACCCATCAATGTGTGGCTGCCTCTTGTGAGGCCCCAACTGGGGACCTGGCCCATGCGGTTAGAGTAAATATTGTTCTACATTTACTTTATATCACAGAGTGTTGCCAAAATTCAAAAATCAACTAGATTAGCAAGGAAAGACATAGCATTTAATCTCACAAATTGTTCAGATTACGGGTAACTAAAAAGAAAAAAACTTCTTACAAAGACTTTATTCTGCATTTCAGGGTAGAATTTAGATTAAAAATTGGAAAATATAAGAAATATACATATATATATAAAGAAACACAGTCTTAAAAACTTTAGGAAGAACTTGCTAAATATTAGAACTATGTATAGACTGTGTTATTAATCGTAGTTTTGGAAGCTGACTGAAGAACCACAGCGATCATGGCTATTGTAAGGGAACTAGGAAGTACCTCATACTTGTCAAGGTTGGTGGCTGGACTACATGGTCTTAATTCTATCATCCCATAAGTTTTTACTGGTTTTATATGAAGATAAGGTAGAGCCAAAAGTCATAGCTTTCAGCCAATTTGTAGGTTCTGTCCCAGTCTTCCTATTCCAGTCTGTACAGAAGCAATATCAATGCCTATTTATTTTTTAATGAAAGATACTCATCTTTAACTCCCACTTTGTGAAATTATTCCAGTGAATGTGGACAGCAGAAACTACTTTCTTCTTCTATTTTTTCCTTGTCATCAACTTTTGCCTTGAAAATAGGAAAGGGAATGGAGGGGACATGGTTTTACTCTTGGTAAGATTCTTTGAATACAAGATACAAATTAGAATCCTACAGAAAGAGGATGTTTTATTTTAGCTCCATTTGAATAAATGAGTAAATGGTTTCACACATACTGTATTTCTGACTTTTTGAGTAGCTAAGGATTTAATACCAATCCCAAAAGAGATAACCTGGCTGAGTAAATTAACACTGTAAGTCTTTTTTTTTTTTCTTCCTAAACTAAAGATTTAATTAACCTCTGTCCTTTTGGTTTGCTGATGAATGGCTTACCTTTCCTGAAGAGCTAGCATCTTTGCTAAGCAACATCATTATTTGCTCAATGTTTCCCTGGTCTTTATTACTCTGAAGTTAAATTATTCAGAATCTTGAAATACATTTTCAAAATAATTTAAAAAATAACCTAATTAGAATTTAACAAATTTTAATGTACTGTTCAATGAAATGGTTTTAGTAGTATTTTCTTTTGTTCTTAGGATAAGTATGGATAGTCAATGCTCCCAAGTGAAACCTAAGAAAGAAAAGTCTATTCAATAAATGAATAGGCAATAAGCATGCTTTTAAACTTTATTAGAATATGCTAAGATGAAAAGAAAAAAGAAAAGAAAGTCAGAAATGGAATAACATAGAAAAAAAATTCCAAATTTTTTCCATAGCAGACTTTGAAAAATTTCTTGACTTCAAAATGGGTGGATAGTATTATTTTCTTTAAATCTACAATCTCACTTGGTATACACAAAGCTGTATGCATAATGGAATTCTGATTACACTGAATTTATGATCATAAAACATCATTAACTCAGTGTAATCAGAATTCCATTCTATAGCAGAGGTCATAATTTCCTTCTATTACATACAATTTCTATATAACAAAATAATTTACAGCTGAAAGTTGAAATACTTCTAATTTCAACAATATTAGTTAAATTCATGACTAACAAATCTGTGATAATAAGTCTTATAGTGAGGATTTTGATGATTATTATGATGATATTTTATCAATAATTATTTCTACCAATTTCAATTGTTTGAATTCACTGGTTAAATAAACTTCTACTCTTGATTTTTTTTTCTGAAGGCAACAAGTTTTTTCTTCATCTTTTATTATGTAACAGAAAGAGTTCATCTACCTGGCTCTAGCAGGTAAAACACTGGACATTGAAAATTGCAGTGGAGAAACATTGGCTATTTTATTATGAATGACAACACCCAGGAGAATAGGCAACTAATGCTCAAAAACCTGAACTCCCAGTTGTGTGAAGGTTACAAATTAAATAGGGCAATATTATAAGACACCATGGGTTGGGAGTTCAAGGTCATGTTGGGAGCTGATAGGACAAAAGCAAGGTAAGAGTGATGAATCATTTCTTCAGGTCTTGAGGAGAGCTCTGATGCCTGTTCTGTGTCCCTCTGCCTGCTCTCCTGGGAAAGTTGCCAGGGGTTAATCCCACCTGAGGGCTCAGGAGCTAAAACATAATGAGTCAAGATGTGATCTTCAGCCTGCCAGAGTTTGGGACCATGTGACTCAGGTCTGGGCGCATGTCCTTAGTTGTTTTAGAAGTTGCTGATTATGTGTGTGTGTCGGGGGTGGGGTGGGGAGGACTAGGTCTCTGAGGAATATAGACAGGGAGAGAGATATGCTACTTCTAGAGTTAGGGTTTAAACTAAATTTAATCAAAGTCATAAGGACTTTCAGTTTCACTGTGAACAATGCACTTGGAATCTCTGTCCTCATTTGGAGATAACAATACCAGTGTAAAAATGACAAGCTTCCTTGTTGCTAAGAATTATTTTTCTACCCTCATTAAAAAAATGGTAAATTTATGGCTTGCTTTTATTTCAAAACAGAATAGTGTTTCAGCTTCCAAAGGGAGATTTACTACCTACCTAGTCGCAATATAAAGCTTTTTGTCGTACACATTTAACCCCCTTTTTCCCAATGATCCAGAAAAAAAAAGTGTTATTTTTGATCAACAGAAGAGTCAGATACAGATGCCACTTTTAAAAATCTATAAAGTTATATGTGTGATGAGAGAGAGATGCTGGGGATGGATTAATGATGAGGGGAAAGGTGAGGGGTGACTCATTTCTGCAAAGGCCAAGGGTTAGGGTACTCATTGCATCTGAAAAAACACAAAATCTTCTTTTCAACTCAGAGACTTTGGTATTAATGATTCCTGTTAAATTAAAAAGTAAGTAAATCTACCTTAAGTATCAAGACCTAAACTATTAGTTTAACCTAAGAGATCCTAAGGAAGCCAAAGGCAGTGTCTTGTGGGGTTTGGGCATGGGGTAGAGAGGTGGTAAGATGAATGAGAGGGACCGTGGAAGACAGTGCAACAGAGCAGATATCCCATCAAACTTAGTATTTTAAGGTAAAATAGTTACGGAATCTATGTGAGATCTAGAACTAGTCATTGATATTTCTTTTTTTTATATTTTATTTTCAAGCATCTGCACATATTTATAATTTTTTCCATTACCATTTAGTTCCCTTTTTCCCCCTTCCCCCATCTCAGTCACCGCACTGTTGTCCACGTCCATAGTCCTTTTTCCTTTTTTTGCTCGATCCAGTTACTTCTTAATATCGCTACAGTAAAATAACTACTTTTCAAACAGGCTGCTTCATGTTAGACTTATCAGAACCCAGTTAGGGCAGGTACTGTCTATGACACATCATTTAAATGTCTTACCTAAAAGTCCATCAAAGGGACTCTTGCTTTCATATTGTTTATGTTTCCTGATTTGTTCCAAAGACAGGTTGAAGGTATTGTAATGTCTCTGTCATCTCTGCATTTCAAAATGAAAATTCTCTAATTTAAGTCTTCCAAGAAATTCAAATTCACACAAATTTTTGATTTTTCACTATACTGTTTTGATATACTAATCCATGCTCTACCTCTGTGAGATAAAAACTTTTAAAAATAGATTTGTTATGTGTAGATTTGTTATAGTAAGAATTTAGATTGTGTACCCTTTGAACTGTGAATGCTTGCAATAACAGTTCAAAGTAAGTTCTATACCTATGTATAGCTCTGTATTTTCCAAGTAAATAATACTGCACTGTGGGAAGGGACCTCATCATTTCTGGTCTTAATAGCTGAAACATCTGGTGAGCTCTCTCCAGTTTCCGGGGCTGGATGATGTCACAAAACAGCAGAACCAGGAGATCAATCCCAGGATGCTAGCTTCTGAGTGCAGTGCCAAGGAGGCCTCTCCAACTCCAGAGAGCAGAGCTAGAAACAAAGTTCTATGGATGAGAACCTCCTTGTTTTGATATATGTTTGTCAGCATTTCATAAGAAAAACAAGAACAAAGTGGATATTAACAGGAACTTCAAAAATTAAACCACACACACAAAACATTATTTGGTGACCAGAGACCCTGTCTTCATATCCACTGTTGGGAGTCCAGCCACCTGAGGAGAGACAGGAGTTTGTATGTTGTGATCTCTCAATTTTATTTTTTTCAAAGTCTATGGTGATTGTGGTAAACCCTTAGATAAGCCATTACACATTATTTAGACCCCTACCTGGGTTCATACCTTTCATTTAAACTCAAACCTGAGCTGTGCTCCTTAAAAGTTTTTCTACACAGTAGATTTCCTGTCCTCCTGGGCAACCCCTGATTGGGACAGTAATGCACTGGCAGTAAATCAATATTTTAATTTTGTCCCTGGATCTAGAGAGAAGGTTGTCTGTAAATTTATAAGTATGGATGGTAGAAGAGGCAACAAAATAAAGATAGTTTGTCTTGAGCGGAGGCCACCTCCTCATCAAAGAACTTGTGCTTCCCAAACCTGCTCAAACCTTATGTTACCTATACCTCTTCACCTGAATGGTGTGTTCCTTAGCACCTCTACATTTATGGTTTGGTGGAATAGATAATTTTCAGTTCAGGTCATGCAGTCTTCCATGGATAGAGATTTAATTTATATCAGGTCCCAGACCAGAATCAAGCTAAGAGCTGGTTCATCAAAAGAAGAATTGATATACATAAAAGTTCCTTTTAAATGATGTTATGGTCACTTGGAACTGAGTGGTAGACTAGTCTACTAATCTACAAATTTTTGAGGGCATGTATTGCCAAAGGAAACACCAGCCTAAACTTCTGCATATTTTCTTAGCTGGGAATGACTTTGCATTTAACTTTACAGCAATGATAGAAATGTCCTCTAGAAAATAACTTATGTAAACAAAAACGTGAGTTGGTTTAAAAAAATAAAGATTATAATATAGTATGAACGGTACTCAGGACAATAAATCTTAACAGTAGCATTCAAGTATCTGAATTTAGATAAAACTGTTTTTGAGATTTGTATTTGCAGGCCACAAACCTGGGACTTTTGAAGACACATCTTTTATTTACTTTTAAGCAAATCTTATTTTAACACAAGAGAAGCTCAGATAAGCTCTTAGCTTAGTTTTCTTATAGCTGTCTTCCCTCTTCATGGGAGCTCATTCTCTCTTAAATCCTACTCTAGCAATAATCAGTGGAGCTCCTAGAGTTAATAATAAAGAATAATAAGGACAACATTTAGTCCATTAAAAAAAAAGGTGGTATCTATTTCAGGAAGCATGCCAATGGGCTTCTAATGTAACCCTTCTTATCTTATTATTATTTTGGTAAGAAATTTTTTTTCAAAGTCTCCACTGCTATCCTGTCTTCAAAAAAATATTATTTTCAGGTTCAGCTGCTAAAAGTAACTGACATGAGCCTGGAGCTGAATTAAACTGTTGTTTCTAAAAAGGGGTCTACTGAATGTGGTGGCTCTGCCTTTGACTGTGGGCATTCCGATTTTCTGACAGAAGATGAAGAGCAGGGCAGAGAAACTGACATATATTACAAAATAAGGATCCCAGCTCGATCTTAGTAAGGTAGACACTACAATTTGATTCAAAATACCCTGGAACTTGCAAACCAGCTTTTCAGTAAGAATCAGTTGAGCTCAGAGATGTATTTGGCCAAATGAATTTTTTAATTTATAGTTTCTCCTTCAGACATAGCATGGGCTAATATATTCTTCAGCTCCACAACATTTTTTTTCTTTATTCTTACTCTAAATAAATCCATAGCCAACTCTGACATTCAGATTTCATAAAATTTTGATGATGGCCAATGGGTGCCTAAAAGATAAATTTCAAGAAACTGTCAAAATCAGATGAATCATCTAAAGAACCCTCATGTTCTCTGGCAACATAAATATTAATGTTAACACATATTATGAATATCTTTTTGGAGAACTGAATAAAATTTTACAGAAAGAATATGTATTGGGGAGCCCAAAATCATTCATAAGACATTGTGATTAACATGGATCCTTCTACTAAGATATTTTTTGGCATGAGAAAGGGTCAAAAATCTTGCACATTGCCTTAAGTTCATTTTCACACACAACAAAGGTGATTTGGTTAGAATCTGTAAATTCAGTACATTCCACCATATTCCAAAACATACTTAAAAACTGAGATGTTTATTTCAGAGGCAAGCCCAGCTGACTGATATATAACTAAAGGATGATAATCTATCTGATCAGATTAATTAGGGTATTAAATAAACACATTTATATTTTGTAATATTCATAGACAAGAATTAAGAAGAGGAAAAATGAAGATCCTATTCTGAAAATGAAAGGTGGGTCAGTTTGAACGTTCTGAAGTAGGGGAAATTTCATAAACTTGACTGAAGTCTCAAAATCAGCTCAGAATTTAAGAACACCACAGGTGAGCAATGTATTAATAATTGAGAATTGGGATTATGTAAGGGAAATCTTGCAGTTTCTCCCATTGATTGGGGTACTTGGCATAAGACACATGAGAGTGAATGAATTTCATGAATAATATTTATGTGTCGTGTTTTACCTAATTAGTGAGCTATGTAGGTATGCTGGAGAAGCTTACACATTTCTGTGGCAGGTGTACAGTGCCTGCAGTGATATAAAATACACAATATAGTGATAGTTTTGGAATTTAAGCTAAGAATATAAAGTTAGCATGCATCAGTTCTATATGACATATACCCCAAGGTAAACTTATACATCACTCAGTATGAATTAATTACTGAAGAGTTCCGGTGTACTAAAATGCCTAGGCATTGTTTTAATTGGAAGTTAATGCTTCCCTAGGGAATTCTCCAAATGCTATCCCCAGTCTTCCTGTTATATATTAGGTTCTTTGGTCATGAGGAAAGAGAGATTACCAACATGCTTGATATTTTGAAGATTGCTCCTTTTTGGGTCAGGAATGGCTACTAACACCTATGTAACCAATGAGCAGAAGGATCTGAGGTAACCATAAAAGTATTGCCCTTAAGGTTATCCTAGGAAGATACTGATTCTGATGCACTTATTCAAACACTCTGGGAATAGAAAGGACAATCAAAGAACATATAATCTAGTTCTAGATCCTGCACAGTCCCTTAAACACCACCTATTTATTGGCACATGAAAACATTTTCTTACCATATATTGATGAATTCCACAGTACATGCAGTTAACATATGTGGAAATATTACTATGTGCCAGAAATTATGTTATATTGATATTCAGAGGAGCAGTTGTCCACAGACTTGGAGGGGTTTGAATTTCAGTGTAAGTAAGGTTTTCTTTTAAACTATTATAATATGAATAATGGAGAAGCAAAAATAAATACAAAAACAAAACACTATCAAACTAATTAATATATTGAAATTCTGCATGGTTTAGAACACAGCATCCACTTTTCCATGCAACAAGGAGTCCACATCATGTTTCAGAATGCCTGTACTTTCATTAGAGGGAAATAAACATGGTGTGTGTGTGTGTGTGTGTGTGTGTGTTTCTGAATCATTCAGGAGAGCCAATATACTGGATCATACATCCTCCTTCTCTATTCTACTTTTGCTTATTATCAATATTCATAGTTTGTGGGAAAATTCTTTATTACTAACAGAAAGAGTTCAGAGAGCTTCAGTGCTGGTAGGATGACATGTCCAGAGAGATAAGGAAGCTCTTTCCCACATGTCTTACCTATGTAGCTCCTAGTTTAGGCTGTTCCTGAGTTGCATCCTTTAAAATAAAAAATGAGTACTTCATCAAGAACAAATAACAAACAAATATGTAATGCCTAATACACATGGACTAATTATAATTCCATATTTATAATTGGAGAAAATAATAACCTGCTATCAGTAATTGATAGGAACTAGATAAAAAATTGTCAGAGATATGAAGCAACTACCAGCTATCCTGAATATATTGAGACTTAATATAGCATTTATAATGACTATAATATATGTTCTTTTTTGATAGTTCTTGACATTTTTACTAATTTATACCATATAATTTGAAACATGTACACAAGATTAAATGGTGCAGAATATGTGTTTATTTATTTTTTTGTCATAATGAAATGGAGTGAAAATAGAAGTCAATAAAACAATAAATTTGGAAACTACCCAAATTTTGGGAAATTAACAGCATGCTCCACAGGTAAAAAAAAAATAAATCTTAAAGAAAAGTAGAATATAGTTGTAACTAAACAAAAATGAAAATTCAATATATCACAATTTGAGGATAAAGTTATGCTGAGGAAGTTTAAACTTTAAGTTCTGATATCAAGGAAAAAAATGGCAAGCAAATAGTGACAGAGAGTAGGTATCAGTCTTTGAAGAACATTTTCGATGAAGGGGGCAGAGAGATGATAAATTTGTAACGTATATGACTGTGTAACCACAATGCTGTATACCTGAAACTAATACAAAATAATGTTATATTTAAATGGTAATTGAAAAAAATAAAAAAATTAAGTTGCAATTCTTTTAATAAAAATAAAATTAGTGGAACATTTAACATTTATAACCCAGTTGAAAATTGTGACTCCAGAGCTGATATATGAAGATACCATGTGGCAAAAAATATTCAGAATTTAATACTAATAATTAACACTGATTTTCTACTTAGTGTGTGTTAAATATTTTATGAACATTGCCTCATTTTATTCTCACAAAAATAGGTCCCATTCATTTTGGGGGTTGGGGATTGAGACGTAGAAATATTAAATTGTTTGTCCAGTACGAGACTTAGTAAGTGGGGGAGTTCATTTTGGAATCCAGAAAGTGAGATTTTAGATTCTAAGTTCTTACCTTTTATATCTGTGCCTTACACTAATACGGTAGATCCTTTGATGACATCTTACTTTAGAAAGTAGTATATACTGGTTTTGCAATATGGATGATATAAAATCATAACCTAGAAAGTAAATAGAATCTGATCAATAATCTCTCTAACCTTTACCAATTCAGGAACCCTGACAATGAAATTTGTAACTGATGGCTACCACCTTGCTACTTAAGACAGCTAATCTGGTTTATAGCAATAGAAACAAAGAATTCTTGTTACTATTTATCTAAAATCTTTCTCTTTTTTCATTACTCTTGATTACAACCTCTGCATATATCAAGGCATCTTCTAACCTATATCATATTAATACTTAAACAGGTGAAGACTTATCCTCACAAATCCCTCTCAGAAATATATGCATGCTATTTTTCTACTTCCGTTTCAGATATTTTTTAAACTAAGTTTTATTTAACTGATATTTTTTAGTGTCATGTCTGAGGCAGAGATCCTGCCAAATGCTGTGAATACAGACTACATTATACAAACCAGTCATTTTAATGATCTTGATTCAATGCATCGGTGGGCCTTTAAATGAAGACTTAAGCTTCCCTGCATCATTAGTTCTACACTTCATGAGAGAAAGAAACGTCTTTCTTGGAAGTGAATGAAAAGCACAAAATAGGCTATTCTGACAATGTCAGGGAAAGAACTATTTCCAGTATTCTAAGTATATCTTTCTCTGTTTCTAACTTCTACAACAGGGTATATGCTGTACTACTATAGTAAATCTTGATGCAGGAAAGTAATGTGAGCGAGAAAGTTATTGGAAATTGAACCAGAAAGCACACATAAATAGAATGCACTGTATGCAGTATGCTTTATCTTCTCTATATAATTAATCTGCATGACCATCTCATTTTTAACACACCTTAGGATGTTAACTGATGCGGCTTTGGGGAATTTTTTAATGACATTGCTTCCCCAGTTGATTTTGGAGAAAAGTAAAAGTATTCCATAAATACAGAAGCAGGTAGCAGCATGCTTACTAAATAGGTCTTACATTAAACCTGTCATTGTAAGATGGAATTGAAAGGTATTATCTCTGGAAAAGTAACTGTGATTAATGTCAATTTTAACAGTGCATCAACTACTATTGATTAGTTGGCTGAAAGGTATAAATTATTATTAATAGATTAATTTTCTAAATTATTAAAATGGAGGAACATAACAGTGAAATGTCTATAGTACTGATGTGCTGGTCATTAACTGCCACTACCACCCCCCACCCCCCAAAAGTCAAGATACAACTTGTCAATTGCAAAATAAAAGAACAACATTATCTCTGAGTTATGGACAATCAAAATATTTTACCACATCATTCACAATGATTATCTAATAGGCAGCAGTAAAAATCACACTCATGGACAGCTTTTTTTATTATATTACAGAAAATGACTTTGTGAGAGCAAAAAGACTAAATAATTTGAATAGCACTACTTAATTTTCACCAGAAAGGCAGAAGCGAATTGAATATGCAGTATTGATTACTTATTCAATGAATAAAACTCATTATACTGCACATAAGTAAGTAGATGGCATGGCTTTATGCCATCTCTGACTAATAAAAATAAGTTACATTCGCCTAAAATCCTAAGACATATTCATCTGGTAGATTTATCTCTAAAGAAAGGCAAACTTGTGTCATGAATGATTTTGAAAGCTGCTTGAGTAAATTCTTCATGGAAATTACTAAATTCTCTTTGGATGAATTAATGTACTTCTGAGTGAGGTTAATGTCTCATCCTTATTGAAGCCACACATATAGAAATATTCTTGTTATCTGAGATTGATGAATTATTTCTCTGTCTAATCTTATTTTTACATATGAGAGAAGTAGATTTTACAAGCAGGTAGTATAATTTTCATTGAGGGCTTAGACTTAGAAATTTTATTTGCTGCATATCAATGATTTAAAATGTAATAAATATGATGTTTTTGAATTCTTCTTGCAGTTTGACCTGCCTCTTGATTGGGTTTAAGACATTTTTAGGATCTAAAAAGGCAAAGTCAGCCCTGCCTGGTGTGACTGAGTGGATTGAGTGCTGGCCTGTGAACTGAAAGGTCGCCAGTTCCATTCCTGGTCAGGGCACATGCCTGGGTTGTGGGCTAGGTCCCAGTTGGGGGCGTGTGAGAGGCAACTGATCAGTGTATCTCTGGGACATTGATGTGTCTTTCCCTCTCTTCCTCTCACTTCAAAGAAGTAAACAAAACCTTTAGAAAAAATAAAAAGTAAAAAGGCAAAATTAAGAAAGATGGTTACTTGCTGACCTCCGATTCTCTGACATTGTGATAATCCGTAAAGGAATGCCTACTTCAGCCTACTTAATTTTCATATTGGCAGCAATTAAAAAGCAAACAAACAAACAAACAAAAACAAAAAACGACTCCTCAGGACAAAGTAAATTCACAAAGCTAGAAGTTAAAAATGACTGACTCAATGACTCAATTCCCAAAGTGCTTACGGTTCCTATCACAATTATATATGAAAAGTGTATCACACACACGCATATGAGCATAGTGGCATTATTTATGTTGAAAACTCATTGACAACTCATTGAAAAGTCATGGATGGAACAAGGCACCTTATCTTATTTCTGATAAAAGCTGGCTTGGGTGCATAAAACATGTGTGCTGCCACAGTAATTTTTCTGCTGATAGTACACGCACATTCATTCGCAGGCAGCACATACGCATGCAGTTTTCCCACTGCTGCTATAGGTCCCATCTACTTGGTTTTTGGAAGGATCTCTTGGTTAGTAGCCATTGGGAGTATGAAATTATAAGCAATTGTCAAGTAAATAGAAAGTTTTGACTTTGATGTTTTGTTGCTTATTTAGTAATTTGAAATAATTCAATTTGAACAATTAATGTATTATTGCCATACAATTGTTGGAGTAGATCCTTGATATGATTTTCCTTCACTGTATTTCCTTTAAGTGGTTATTTTGACAGTGTAGCATGGGAAACAGAATAATATTTAGTAAATTACTATCCTGAGGTATTATAAGAACTTGGAGTGGAAAAACTTCTACCCAAAGTCACTTCAGGAGATTCTGAAGTCCAAGATAAACTGCCTATCAGCCACTCAGAAGGATCCTTAAAGTACAGAGGATGCTATTTTTGGAGCTGCTTTGTAATGGTGGGAGCGGAATCTGGATGGTTCTGATGAACTCCTGTTCTCAGCAAGGACAAGATGCACATCGGGAAAGCAGAGGCTTATTGGTGAGGTCGAAGTGCATGTTAAGATGGTGGTCATGAGGAAAAGCGGAGCTGGGAAATAAGATGTTAAGATAAACATCTATTTATCCAACCTCATATTTCTATGAAAAGGTATTTCTGAAAGAATAATACTTTCAACTCTTCTTTGTAACTCCCTGAGGTTATTTAAAAAAAAAAAAAAATCTACATTTGTACTGCTGAGCTAAATTTGGACTCTCTACCTTAAAGATACATGTAGCTTAAAATATTGTCCATGAATATTGAAAGTCAAATAGAGACATAAAGAAGTTGATATCCATTTAAGTACATTCCATAAAGTACCCATATTAGGAAGATGAGTAAATCATTATAAAATTAAAATTTATTCTATGACGTAATTTGACAGAATTTAAGAACTTCATTTTCAGCATTCAACTAGTCAAGAAATACTTTTGAATGTCTACTATTTGTAGTACTTGGGCACAAAAATGAAGTGGTGAAGAAAAAGTCAAAGTACTTGTCCTCATTAAACTTACATTCTTAAAATTATTTAATAAATTAAGATAATAATTGTTGTTAAGATAAATAAAGCTGGCAATGCAGTATGAAACTGAAGAGGGAGTGGGGGCTAGTGTTTACCATAATGTTGTAAAAGGCTACTGTTGTAAGTTGACATTTGAGTAGAGAATGGAAGAATAAGGGACCCATGGTGCTGACTGGGAAACTAAGATTCTCGATACAGGAAAGAGTAAGTGTAAAGGCCTTGGCATGAGAGCAAACTTGAATGTTTGAGGAACAGAAATGAGACCACTATCTGTGGAATGAAACAAATGAGGTAGAGAATGGTGGGGGACAAAGAGACCAAGGTGCCAGAAGTTCATTATTTGAGACTTTTATATCACGTTAGGGAGTTCAGATTTTCTTTTGAGTGGAATGAGAAGCTGTTACATGGTTTTGAGGAGAATAATGGAAAAATATTATATATTCTAAAATAATTATCCTAGCTATTGTATAGCTATTAAGCTTCAGAATTGGCAAAGATGAAAGTGTTGAAACCAGTTGCAAAGCTATTGCCCTAGGTCAGGAGATCAATATTGGAGGTTTGCACAAGGGTGAGAGTTTGGAGGTAGCGAAAAGTAATCATATTCTGGACACCTTTCAGAGATAGCACTTTGAGGAACACATGCTGTTGAATTAGATGAGGCATGAAATAGATGTATCGGTTTAATGTCAAACCTTTCTCCAGAGACGTGGAAGACTGGGAGGAGGTCTTTAAGAAGACAGATATTCAGGAGATTAGTTTTGGAAGTGTTAGAGATGAATTTACTTTGTGTGGCATCAAGCCTCCTAGATGTCTCTGATGATCCTTGCCTCGTGGTATCTGTACCCTCCTATAGACTTCCATATCGTATCTCAGTTGGTCTTTATTATATAGCATGTAATAGAAATGATTGTTATGCCACTTACAGGATTAGTTTAAATATATCAATTTAAAGAAATTAAGAAAATGTATATTAATTTATAGCATTGATTCTGAGTCAATATTACTTGTGAAATCACACTGGCTAGAACACTTATTTGACAATCACTATCCAAATTAAAGAAATCTAAGTCTATTATAAAATGCATATTTGCAATTTGATGCAGAGTTACATTGGCAAAAAACATACTACTCTATGTAGAATCTGTTAATTAAAGTGGCAGAATGTCTAGATTAAAATAAAATGTATAACCGCCAATTTGAAATTCTCATAAACCCCTAAACCGCATCATTATTAAACACAATTCCAAAGTGTTAAAAATGTACATACTTAAAAAAACTTGTAATAAAACAAAAGGCCATATCACTGTCTGATAAAAAATATTAATTACTATCATAAAATGTTTTCTCCTTAATCTGGCTATAAGCTTCTGAATATATGGTGACCAGTGACCACAATCTTCAGAACACTTGGATCTAGGGATTAATCATTCACTCTAATGGTCAAATCTGTATTCTTCAATTAAACATTAAAATGTTTTTTGGTTGTTAATAAATTTGCTGTATGTTGATAAGTGAATACCTAATTTGCTTTAAAATTGATAAAATGACACAGAATATTAAAAATATGTCACTAATAAAGCCTATACTAAAACTAATCTCTTCTTACAGATCTCGAATGTGTTCCATAAAGGATAAAACTGGGATGCATTTGGTAGAATTGGGATGCACACAAATTGCCCATCCTCTCTGGGATCTAATTTATTCATAATCTAGTTTTGCAGAAGTAAAAAACTATCTTGCATATTTCAATGAAATAAATGGTCATATTTAATATACTGACTACAAAGCCTGGGGGAAAAGAAGATCCATTACATTTTGTCCCTGTCCCTAATTCCATCCCCTTTACCTTGCTTCCTTTCAAAGAGCTAACCCCTCTGTGAGACAGAATGCTTTCCCCCCCACTCACATTATTGCATGTGAGAGGAGCTCTGTTAGTACAACACTCTTGCCCTTTTCCTCCAGGGGTCCATATTTCTTAAGTAAATGGTAAGTTGGGAAGAATGAGCAAGGGCAGACTCTGTTCAGCTTCTCTTCATTGTCTGGAACACTCTGCCTGGAGGCAGTTTGAGTTCTCCCCGCTGCTGGCACGACTTTCACATGCAGAGGCTTGGCCTGGTCCAGCACTGCTTTGTTTGCGTGAGCACTGGGGCACTGACACCGCTGTCTAAAGTTGGGATTCAGTTTCAGGAAACACTGCTTGTAGATAAACCCTATCGCCTCCAACCTAGGCCTTATCTGTAGTAAAAGTAAACATTTTTCCTGCCTACCTCAGTACTTTTCCTTACTTATCAGTTTGTATAGAACTCAGATGGTGAAGAGGGTTGCTGTATATTAGGCTCCTACTGAGATCTCTGCAAACTCCAGTTTTCAATGCCATTGGCTGGCATTTGGACTTCGACAGGCCGTAAATGCTGATACAATAATTCAGCTCAGCTCATGTGTCATTGCTTCATATATCTGAGTCATGAAGTTTATAAGCTTTACTTTTTTCTTACCATTTTCCCTTGTTAGAGCAGCAAAGAAAAATATCAGAAGGCAAGTGTCTTAAGTTCTCAGGGTAGCCACTTCTGAATTTCCTGTCAATTTGAGAATTCGAGGAACATTAGCTCATCAGCAACGGTCCATTGGTAAGATAAACTTGCTTGCCATCCTAGCTTCATTTCTCAGCACTCCTTTCCAATTTACTCTCTGTAATCTGGATATATTAAATAAATATTATATTTAAAGCCCCTGATTTCAAGCTATGAGATGCTGACACCTCAGAAACCTCTTAAGTTACTGCATGGGGTGCAATTTGCAATATTGATGCCAGACTGTCATTGGGCTGAATAATTTGCATCCCATACCAGTACTTCTCCTTTTTGTTTGCTTACATTGTTTTTATTTTTAAATAGTTATTAATACATAATTTATACACCATGTAATTCATCTGTTTAAAAAGTATACTGCAATGGTTTTTAGCATAGTCACTGACATGTGCCCTATCAACCTACCACTAAAATCAATTTCAGAACATTTCATTACATCAGAAAGAAATTAGGAAATTCCTTCCTGCCTTTTATTGTTTTTTATTTTTTTTAATGGCACTAACATTTTGAGGAGTTCTGGACACTACTGTTAATGACCAAAGCACTCATTTCACTTCTCAGAAAATACAATGCTGGGCTCCTGGCATTGGATGGAACTTTCACTTTATTTATAGTTTCCAGACTTGGATTTTGATAGGAATAGTACTGAATCTGTAGTTTGCTTTTGGTAGTATGAACATTTTTATAATACTAATTCTTTCAATCCATGAGCATGAGATATATTTCCATTTATGGGTCTCAATCCATGAACATGAGATATAATTCCATTTATGTGTCTCCTTTAATTTCTTTCATCAATGTTGTAGTGTTCAGTGTACTTCAGATACTTCTCCATAGAAGACATACAAATGGCCAACAGGTACAATAAAGGATCCTTAACATAATTAATTACTAGGGAAATGCAAATCCAAAGCATGATATCTCTCATTATATACTGCTTGGATAGTTGTTATACAAACTATAAGAAATATTGACAAGGTTGTGGAGAAATTGAAACCCTTGTGAACTATCAATGGAAATGTAAAGTGGTACAGCAGCTCTGGAAAACCGTACAGATATTTCTCAATAAATTAACTATAGAACTACTGTTACAGGGGGGTCTGGCCAGATCATTGGGCAGAGGGGAGGGATCCCTGAAACTGTCAGGGGAGTGCTGGAGGCAGCAGAAGTAAAGCTGCAGCCAATGCTTAATATACTTCCATACCCCAGGTAAGGGTAAAAAAAAACTAGCGCAGCTTGTGACAAAGCTGGAGGAAGCTTGTACAGAGTATGTGTGGACCGCAAAGTCACAACGCATGTGTGCCATGGAGGCTATTATTGCGGCAGGAGGAGGGGCAGAGATGCAGGTCAGGCTGACCAGTGTGATGGACTCTCACCTGGACTGGCTGGCAAGTTGCGGTGGAAGATTTAAATGGAGGGCAGGTGGAGACTTGGGCTTACTTGCTGGGTTGGGGGCCTAGAGTTCCCAGACCAGCAGGAGCTGGAGACCAAGTGGTCCGGCAGTATTTTCTGGCCCTTCCCAGCACCAGAAGCAGTGGCATCACTAGCAACTGGCCTTGTGCTGCAGGGTGCCGCTCAGCCAGTTTCAGGGACACACTGGTGAGCCAACAGCTGGAGTGACAGGGCACAGGTGCTGGGCTAGGGGACAGCATGTGGAAGAAAAGGCAGGGTGCAGCAAACAGGGAACTGGCTGGCACAGACTCTAAAAGATGCCTGAAGCCAAAAGATGGTACCTTTCAATGGAGAAGGAACTCCCTGTGCAGCCTAGGACTGGCCTGACCTGGCAAAGGGTGGTAGGGTTATTTTTCTTTGGGGGGTTTTAAAGGGAATGGGCTCTAAGTCAGAAGCCTGAGACTTACTCAAATTATGTAGCTTTTGAATAAATAATCCTTTTTCTTTTTCACCTAACCTCTGCCTTCCTAAGAGTTTGCCTATTGAGTGGCAGGCAGTAGAATCCCATTGCTGTTTTGGTGACACAACCATATGGCCCAGCAATCTCACTCCTGGGTGTATATCTTACAGAATTGAAATCAGGTTCTTGAGAAGTATCTGCACACTCACATTCTTTGCAGCACTATTCACAATAACTTAGATAAGGAAACAAACCAAAAGTCCATCAACAGATAAACAGATAATTTGGTATATACATACAATGAGATACCATTCAGCCTTAAAAAAAAAAAAGGAGTCCTGCCATTTGCAACAATACGGATGGGCCTGGAGGATATTATGCTAAGTGAAATAAGCCAGATGCAGACAGACAAATCCTATATATTACCACTTTTATGAAAAATCTAAAATAGTCAAGCTTTTAGAAGTGGAGTATACAGTACTGGCTGCCAGCTGTGGGGAAGAGAGGAAATGGCAAGTTGTTTCTGTGAGTATAAAGTTTCAGCTATGCTAGATGAGTAGGTTCTAGAGATCTACTGTACCACATTGTCTGTAGTTAACAACATGATGTTGTGCACTTCAAAATGTGTTAAAAGGGTAGATCTCACATTAAATGTCCTTACCCCCAAACAAACAAGCAAAGAGCAAAGGACACAGTATACTCTGGGAGGTGTTGGATATGTCTTATTATGGTGGATATGGCCATAGTGTGACAGTTTGCATATGTCCAAAATCATCCAATTGTGTACATTAAGTGAACTTGTTTTATTTCAGTTGAACCTCAATAAACCCGTTATTTTTAGATAAAAACAAAAGCAAAACAAAACCTTAAAGAGCTGAGTCCGACCCTGGCCGGTGTGGCTCAGTGCATTGAGTGGCGGCCTGTGAACAAAATGGTCACCGACACAATTCAAAGTCAGGGCACGTGCCTGGGTTGCTGAGCAGGTCCCCGGTGGGGGGTGCACGAGAGGCAGCCACACAGTGATGTTTCTCTCCCTGTCTTTCTCCCTCCCTTCCTGTCTCTCTAAAATTAAATGAATAAAATTTTTTAAAAAATAGCTGACTTCAGATAAAAAAAATAAAGAAATCTTGCCTTTGAGAGATGCTTCTCCAAGTTGATTTCCTTCTGATGTCTGAAAGCTTTTGTTTACATAGCAGAGCCTTGTTGCATATATGTTGAGCTAAGTTGTAAGTGTAATTAGTTGGAAGAATTTGTTCTTTGGGGCTTATACTACCAACCTGGAACCAGGCATTAAGTCTGTTTCTTTGACTATGAAATAATTTTCCATTAAGATGTTACTTTTTTTTATTTTGTTACAAGTAAAGAAACATCAGAAACTTGACCTTTAACTCACTCTCTCTGCCTTTTCCTCACATTCTGCTCCCTTCTGAAAATTTTCCTCCTTGCTGTAGCCACATAGCACCAGAATGTTGAGAGTGGGGAATAAAAAGGACACTCTCACATCTGCCTATGCTTGTAATGATTGACTCCATGCCCCAGATGACTGGGAGTTGGGCTTTTGGCTCAGGTGTGGCTCTAGTAGCACTAATTTTCTGTCCTGCTTTGGCTAATGGACAATAATTTGCTCAGGGAATGTGTCTGAGGGAAAAAAGAAGGCTCACAAATTTCCACCTGTTACCTTATGTGTCTCTGATCCTCTGGAGACTGACCCTCCTCAGCTCTGCCACTGGAGCCCCTCATCAGGTCACAGTACCTTCTTGTTCCTCATATTTTCTCACCAATGTAACATAACTGTTCACAGTCTCACATTTTCCTCTGACCTCTAGAATATGTTCATATTTGGACTAGGAGCTTCTGCAAGTTTCCCAGCTTATCAGCACTGAGCACCCATACACTTCTCATTATGTGATAAAAATATTGCAACAAATGTGGTAAAGTTATATTGCAATAAATGTGGTAAAACAAAATTAGTCTGCTGGAAAAATATTCAGGTGATCATTATATTTTAGCTCTAATGAGGTACTTTCATCTTTGAGACCAGATTGCTTTTACAGTTTGAAAACACTGCAGCACATTATTTTCAGTTAATTACAAAGAATTTAATTTTAGAAATGAATATACAAAAAGCAGAGTTCATAATTATTATAATAAAATCTCCAGAGAATTTAAATAGAGTATATTTTCTAGACAAATTATTTTTCTTTAAATTAAAGCTAAAAATCAATCTTTGATTCTGTGAGAAATGTCTGACTAGGCTTTTATGTAAATACTTTAAAAATGTTCTTGATAGAACAAAGTTAACTCTGGGCTGTTAGATCTTAATGCCATTAGTGACAAAATGGGTAGTTACATTCTGTACCTCCTGGAATAACTAGTCACAATTATAAAGGCTAAAAAAGTTTTAGAAAAAAAAGCAACAAAGGAAATATCATAAATAAACACTTCCTATACACATAAGTATATAAAGGGAAACCATGAAATTGAACTCAAATTATATCTTGTGAAATAAACTATGACCTTCAAAATCTCCTATATCAAAGTTCATCTTTTGCATTTTTATTTAAATGATGGAGGCATATATTAACATCATATAAAGTGTGATTCCCTGAGATTCAGAGTCAAACATTACAGCACAGACATGTATATAAGATTCTATGTGATTACTTTACACTTCACTTTAGGAAATAACTGAATTGTTGATGAATGCTTCACACTGATGCTTTTTATAAATCAAAATCTCAATCTTTTAAAAATCATGTATTTCAGGAAGATATATCACATTTACAATATCATTTCTTTATGATCTAAGTTTTTCCTTCTTTTTAAATTGATAGGGTTGGCTTGTATTATTTTAGTGTTCAATTTACACTATTGAAATCTGTGTTCAGATATACCAGACACACTATATCTTAACTTTATCTTTTATTAAGAAACAAATGAATGTAAAACTCCCACACATACATCTATATATGTGTTTTGACTAAATATGTGTACATAATATGCAACAAAATTATAAAAAACATTTCCCCTTTTCTTAATTCTACTTTAAGCTCATATATCATTCCTTTCTTCCCTTCATCTGTAGCTATATATGCCCAGCATACATAAAAACTAGCAAAATGCCCAGTTTATTCACTATATTTTTTCTAATGCCTAAAAATTTTCAAGACACATTGTTTCAGAGGTTTTTGTTCAGCATTATGTAAGTTCAACCACAATACTTGTACCATATATATATACCCACACACACAAGTGCAATACTTGTACTATGTATCTATCTAGATTAAACAAGTGCAATGTGTAATTTATACAGTTTTCATCCCTGTCAGAGATGTCTTTAAGTAGAGCAGATTAGATAAATTGCCCTGGGTCTTATTAACTGCACCCTTTAAAAATCGCTCTCCAGGCAGTTAATAGAGAGGTATTATCAATACAATATCATCAAAGGAGCAAATACAATAACTACCATATTATATCAATTTTACTTTATCATTCTTAAGGAAAATGGTTTTAAACTGACATGAAAGAAAGGTTAAACAGCATGTCCTGGCAAAGATACACTGGTGCCATGTTTAACAAGCCCTCCAAAGGATTATTTAATTCTGTGAAATGATGTATTTTTATTTAATTTGTTATTTACTATTTGATTAGAGCCAGATACCACAAAGTTAGACATCGGGTTGTGCATTTAATCTAGTAGAGTTTCAAGGAATCCTTTCTCTTAGAAAAGCCTGCACCAAAGGGTTTATTTGGTGTTGTTTTGTTGTATATTTGTTTTGTTGTTGTTGTTGTTTAATTACCTTTTATAATTGCAAATACTACAGAGATAACTCCTGTGGGTCATGAGAACATACACAAGTAAGGCTTGTAATCAAGGCAAAAAATACAAACAGCAAAGGAAAGAGAGTTCAGGCAAGCTTAGGAGGAGGTCCAAGAGACATCATGGCTTACACTACCTAGGTTTTTATTTGCACAAAGATGTACCTTGTCCTTGAATTGAACTTTCAAGATTCGTGCAATGAATTTTGGTTTCAAGGAGCCTTCAGACAGATGTTTCCAGTGGTGTATTTTATGTTCCTTGGGTTACTTAGCCAGACCAAGTTGTTTAACCTCTTTTATGAGGTGAAAGAAATCCATAAACAAACACTCGTTGCTCCAGAGGACTTTTAGGTTTTAAACAGTATATGACACATCATTGGTTAGTAAGGAAAGCCTTATTTTGACTAAAATCAAGCCAAACATTCCAACATCTCAAAGATAAGATAGAGCTGCCACCATCTAGTTGTAAAACTAGTTGTAAATGGCTCTTCAAAATAAGAACATTAAATAGTTTTACATCTAACCCAGCAATTTAATTTTAACAATTTTAATACCTATAAACACCAACAAACTCAAAAATGTTTTATGTAACATGTTTGAAAATAGTATAGTTCCTCATTAATGATGTGTTGATTATGTTTAACTTGCATTTATTTAATATTTTTGTTGGAGGAAGTCATTGAAAGGGTGTGACCACAAGATGACCCTGTAAGCTGGACCCCGCAAGTTGGAGGTTCCTCATTCCTACCCCTGTCCTTGGAATGTATTTTCCACCCAACCTTCCCACACTAGGGGCTGTTTTAAGGAAGAACATAGCTTTGAGAGAATAAAGTATTGTTGATATGATATGGACTGAATACCTGAGTGAACCCAGTTAAGGCCTCTTGATAAACTTTTAAGATTCTGGTGGCTGGGTGTGGAGATCTACTATCTTGCATCCTCCCCAAACAAGCCTCAGATGTAAGTTTCTTTGCTTATCAAACCTTCCACCTACCCATCTGGAGTGCCCCCCTCTTTCTTCAGTCTCTCCTTGCCCTCTGTGTACAGTTTATGGACCAACAATTTGTCATATGTTTAAATTCTTTTAATTATATATGAAATTATATTTTACTTCATTTAATTTTTTTTCATTTGCCACTTCTATTCCTTCAGTGATGACTGTTTTTGATTTATTCTTTCATAGTTGCCTGATGTCTTGGTTAAGAGAATGGAGTTTCCCAGACTATGCAATTGATCCAGGCTCTCAGATCTTTTATAAATGGATTTCCAAATTTTTATTTTTATATAATATAATTACAAGAGGAAACTCAGGTTGTTGAGGTTATTTCTTGGTTTTGGTGTAATTGTGCATTCATAATATTAATAATATTTTCCTTTAAACTCTATCTAGAAGTAAAATTTTATACAGATTACATAAAACAGCCAAAAACTCTTTAGTGGTATTATTATTTATAGATGTTGCATTCATTTTCTCTCATCTGCTGTGTTAATCCATATGTTCCTCTGAATGAGTTACTTAAGAACTGAGAAAACCAGAATCCGTTCTTTCACTTCAGCTAACTGGCAAACACTGAGGAACCTTTCAGAGAAAGTGAGATTTTAATTTATATATTTACCAATATTTCCCAGTGTTAAGTAGATGAAATGTGGAGATTAGCCTAATAATTAAAGAGTTATGAAATACACTTTATTTATTTTTATATAACATGGGCTTTGTTTTAGAAAATGGAACTATAATCTAATTTTGAATGTGTCTTTAAGTTGTGTTGAAAAAATACAAAGTACATAAATAGGCTATGACCTAGGGATAATAAATTTAAAGATTAAACATTTTTTAAGCTTCTGGATATATTGAACCAAAGACATAAAACCTTTGCTCTCATAAAGCTTACAGTTACATGACAGGAAACTGAAAATACATGGAGAAATCAATATTTATTCTTTCAAATAAGGTTTATGAGAAATATTTCTGAGTGAAGATAAAAGATGTGGCTAGGAAAGGAAGACAATTTTTTATGGGCTAGTAAATGAAGATGTATCTCAACAATCTGACATTTAGCAGAGATGTGAAGGAAAGGGCAGTAGTATTCTTGGAGTTCCTCCAGATAAGAGCATTCCAAGTAAAGGGAATTGCAAACACCTTGATGCTAGAACATATTTGGCATCAGAAAGGATCAGTAAGGAAGCACATCTGCATATGGCCATGGTAGTGTAAGAAGGCAACAGACTACTAGGCAACCCCATCAGAGGGGTAGCAAGACACTGAACATGCAGCATCTCGTGGGCCAATTTGAGAGATGGAAAACCATTGGAGGGTAGGGAATGGGCATAACCTAATCTGATTTCGATGTTAAAGTAATTACCTTGGCTAACATGGAGAATAAACTGAGGAGGGCAAGGGCAAAAGAAAGGAGACTGGTTCGGGTGTTACTAAAAGCAGTGGGACAAATGGTAGCTTGAATGAGAATGGTGTTGGCACATTTGATGAGATGTGGCTGGGATAAGATTATACCTTGAACATAGAGACAAGAAGAATTGCTGATAATTTGAGTGTAGGATGTGAGACAAGGAGACCAGTCATCTAGCAAGATGACTTTAGAATTTTGATTTTGAGTAATCTGAAGAATTAAGCTACCATTTACTGAGGCAGAAAAAAATTTGGGCTGAGGGAATCAAAGTATGAGTTTGGGTGAATATTAATCAGATAAATATCTCAGTTATATGTATATTTTATTGTTTTAAATTTTAATCCATTTTCCTTCCATAGAAAGTGATATTAAAAAGGAAGGCAGAGGGGACAAAGGAGCATGGGAGAAAAGGAAGAAGTATGAGAGAGTCATTGCTGAAAATACTAATGTGCAAAATAATTAAAATTAGGAGGATGATTCAGGCCAATCAAAGTTGTTTTTCTAAGTCAAGATTTCTAAACAATAACAGGAAATTAATTGATTTATTTGATGCATAAAGAGGCTTCTTTTTGTAGGAGTGACAAAATATATTTTGTCAGTATTTGGAGAGGCAATGGCTTTAGGATCCCTTCAATTATTCTAATTAAATAATATATTTCACAGATAAAAATTGGAAAATCCATTTGATATTTACAATGGTAGCCTGGTTTTATCTCAGATTTCATTTTGTAAACTCATCTTTGTGTTGGTTAAATCTTATTTTCAGGAGAGAAGTGGTGAGACAGAGGAAAATATATGTAAATATTTTCCATAATGTCTATGGATGTCTTCATTGTTATTAATGAAAACAAAGCTCTGATATTTGAGGTTTCTGAATTTACACACCAGGAAATGAATCTCCTATGAACTACATTTTTTACTAATATACTTGCAAAAAGCTCACACCCATTCGCAGAAAGGATTCTGGCCGCTTTGCTGGGTTTTCACACATCAGCAAAGTCAAGTACCCCACAAGTCGCAGGTGACAAATGATGCTCAAACATCTGCTTGCTAACAGTATAATCTAGCTCATTCGCTATTGCCAGTTTCCTGGCATTGTGCCCACAGGAGATGTTCAATAAGTACTGAGTGAAATGTTTCTAACTGTTGAGAAGAATAAATGAACCTGTAGGGTGGGGGAATGATGATGCCAGGACCGTTATTTTTCCTTTAGAATAAATAGCTGCAGGCCATGTGAAACGTGTGACATATGCCGGGCATCATTGTGTTTTGATTGCATGGTTTGAGTTTCAATGAAGTCTAGTGCAGTTTACCCAGGAAATCTTAAATAGGTCAATGCCACTGACAATGTTTCTTGGGTTTGGGAGGATGATAATTCCAACTTCTGCTCAGTTTGTTTGCAGAGCAAGCAGTGATCCCAATGATTAAACTTCTACCACTAGGGGTGGTAAGAATTCAGTTTCAGCTAGCTATGAATGAGTCAACAAATTGCAAGCCGTTTGGCGTATTGCCCATAAAAACAGTTTAAAATGTTCTTAGGTAAGGCACTGAAAATTCAGTACAGTGTGGCATGTTACCTCCCAGAGATATAACAAAATAGATTTTACATTAAAATATTATCAGTTATATTTCAAAACTTTATTTTACATGATCTAATATAAATGTTTATTTTAAAATCTACCAAAAGAAAATATTTTAATTCTTTGTATTTTAAAGTTTAGGCTTTTATAGTAGTTATATACTGTGAATTTTCTGTTCCAACCTTTTTTCGGTATACCTTCATATGCACTAACTTCTCTCAGGCAGTTATTTTATAACTTTCTCTAACATGCCACACATATCCATACTCACTCTCTCCCTCTTTCCTTTCTCTGATGGTTGTTGTGCTTCTTCTTTCACTGAGAAAATAGAAGCTAACAGAAGTGAACTATCATTATCATTTTATCTAACACCATACTTACATCTGTAACCATAAGCTTTGCTCTTTATTCTCTCAAGTTCTCCCTGCTGCTTAGTGCAAAGGCCACCATCCACTTCATCAGTGACTTTGATTCAGTTATGGTCCACTCTTTCATGCATCAGCAAAACTTCTCATTAAGAATAAGAACTGGTTGTAAATATCCTCTCCCTTAAAAATCCTCCCAAGGTCCTTACAACCAACCCACTTAATTATGGCTTCATCATCTGTTGTCTAGAGTAAAATACCACTAATTATCTGCCTATATATACTCCTTTTTAAATTAAATTTATTGGGGTGACATTGGTTAATAAAATTATAAATGTCTCATATATATAATTCTATAATACATCATCTGCGTATTGCACTGTGGGTTTACCTCCCAAATCAAATCACCTTCCGTCACTATATATTTGACCCTTTTTACCCTTTACTACCTCTCCTCCCCCACCACCTTTCCCTCTGGTAACCACCATGCTGTTTTCTGTCTCTATGAGTTTTTGATTGTTTGTGTGTCTTGTTTCTTCATTTGTTGCTCTCAGTTTTATATCCCGCTTATAAATGAAATCATATGGTTCTTGACTTTTTCTGCCTGACTTATTGCATTTAACATGCTGTTCTCCAGATTAATCCATGTTGTCACAAATAACAATATTTCATTTTTTATAGCTGAGTAGTATTCCATTGTACATATGCACAACATTTTTATCCAATCACCTATGATTGGATAGTCACAGTGAATAATACTGCAATGAACATGGAAATACATAAATCTTATCAAATAAAGTTTTCAAATTTGGGGGGTAGATACCTAGAAGAAGCATTGCCGGATTATATGGTAACTCTATTCTTAATTTTTTGAGAAAACTCCATAATGTTTTCCATAGTGGCTGTATCAGTTTACATTGCCACCAGCAGTGAATAAAGGTTTCCTTTTCCTCCAACAATTGGTATTACTTGTCTTATTGGTAATAGTCATTCTAACAGGTGTGAGGTGGTATCCCACTGTACTTTAGATTTACATTTTCCTAATAGCCAATGAAGTTAAGAATTTTTATTTTAATATCTGCTGCCATTTAATGTCTTCATGAGTGAAATATCTGTTCAGATCCTCTGTCCATTTTTTAATTGAACTATTCAGGTTTTTGTTGAGTTTTATGAGTTCTTTATGTATTTCAGATATTAACCTCTTATCAAGTGTGTTGATTGCAAACAGCTTTTCCCATTTAATTGGTTTCCTTTCTGTTTTGTTGTCAGTTTATTTTGCTGTGCAAAAGCTTCTTAGTTTGATGTATTTCCACTCATTTATTTTTGTTTTTATCTTCCTTACCATTAAGGTCAAATTCATATGTTCCTTCTTGAACACATTTCTATCAAATTTTACATTCATCATTACTTTGAAATTGTTTTAATCGGGATCACTTCTGACCTATATTAGGACATTCAAGAATGTCATGGTCCTTATTTGACTCAATTTTTAAGAATAATTTGTTATAATTGACTTTTCCTTTTATCTGTAAATATTTTACAATTCATGACAATGAGGCACAGCAATTTCTTGTTGTTTTTTTCTCCTCTCACTTTTCTTTTTTGACTTGCACCTAAATATTGGAATATATATTGAAAAGAAACCCTGTATAATTGACAACTTAAGCTTTAGAAAATATGAAATTGCTTTGTGATTCTGAATACATGAAAGAGGGCTCAGGAAATACAAAGTGGGGCAAAATACATTTCCAGTTGTTTGTATGGAAAATAATACAGTAATTAGTAAATAATACTATAAGAATAAACTCTTTTGCATGCTCTCAGCTGTGAAGCTATTTTCCCCCACCATGTATGTTTGGTAATAAAAGATAATATAAACAATTTAAGATACAGACTGAAATTTGCATTGGATTTTAAAATTAGAATTTTAATTGAGAACTTGGGGACAATGATGCAGAAGATTGGTGGTGACAGAAGTTAAAGTGCCAAGAAAGAGAGTTTAATTATTAGTCTGTTTAGTATTTCCAAGCTTTAATGTGCAGATGAATTACATAGGACAAAGTCAAAGTTGTTTTGGGTGGGCCTAGAGAATGCCCATTTTCAAGGACCTCCAGGTGATGAAGATATTGTGTCTTTGGACCACACTATTAGTAGCAAGAGTCTAGACCTCTTTCAGGAAGTTTTGCCATTAAAATCAAACAAATAGGAAGTCATAAGGGTCTTAGAAACATATAATCGTGTGGAACTTTTCTTGTAAGTACTTTAGAGTGACTTTTTTTTTTTTTTTACGGAGAAGGTGGTGGTGGAGTGTCATTCAGGGTTCACCTTTGGAGAATGGAAGCCCACCTTGCTTTGCCCTGTGTAACTTCCATTCCTGTTACTGTGATCACTTTGTTCATGACCTCATCAGGCAATGACAGGAGTGGCTAAGGAAGGAGGCTGGCTGGCATCCACCGAATGGGCCATTCTGTCTGAGTATTACAATCCTCCTTTGCTAATGTCATACTTTGGCAGCTCCTGGCATGAGGCACAAATATTTTCATATTCTTTGTTCATTCACAGAGGTCTATCTACATACCACTTTCCCAGACCACCTTTTTACCAAGTTTCCTATCGTATTTTTTCCAAATCTTTGACCATTGAGCCAAAACAGTGGCCACTGCTTATGAATTGATATAGAAGCATGTCTCTTGTTATTTATTGTTCCCAGCAAAATTAACAACCAGTGGCATTGCTTTATTTTGCCTGTTCGAAGGATTTTGTTACCACAGTCCTCCAAGCATGTCTCAGAAAGCCTGTAGTTCTTCCATGTGAGCATCACTAATCCTCATTTTTTTAACCATACCATTTTTTCTCCAGTATGACTTTTTTTTAAGATTTTTATTCATTTACTTTTTGAGAAAGGGGAATGGAGGGAAAAGGAGAGGGAGAGAAACATCAATGCATGGTTGCCTCTCATGTGCCCCCAACATGGGACCTGGCCCACAACCCATGCATGCTCCCTGACTAGGAATCGAACCAGTGACCCTTCTGTTTGCGGGCCAGCACTCGATCCACTGAGCCACATCGGCCAGGGTGGAAACTTCAGTTTTGCTATAAAATTCGTTCAATTAATAAATAATTTTACTTATATTACCTAGTTTAGAGTCCTTTACTTAAAGTCAAGTGATTGTAGGTGTTAATCACATGTAGAAAATACTTTTGCAGAAATGCATAGACTGGGTTTGTTTCGTAACTTGATACTATATCCTAATCAATAATAGGGTATACATTATGGAAGGGATTTCTTAGAGAAGTAGCTAAAATATAAGGTAAAATGTAGAAAGAAAAGTAGCTTAATTTTTATAAAAAAAGGTAAGAGAAAAAGGCAAGAATTGGTTAAAAATGTGGATCAATTTATAAGTGGATATGAAAACCCAGAAAGTGCATTGATTTGGGTTCCTGTATTCCTGTGGCTTAAATTAAGATTATCTTTTGAGAGTAAGCTATGCAAAAATGGAGCAAAACAAAAAGAAATATGTTTTTGTATGTAAAATACACTATTTTAAATTACAATAATTAGTTGGTAAACTCTCCCCCCATGTCATAGAGGAAAAAAAAACCTGCACTGATTAGAATGTTGATGGCTAAATATTCTCTCCTCTTTTTAAATTTCTCATTCCCTTAATACTTCTGTCCAAAATATACACTTTGGTAATGATATTGTCAATATCTTTCTTTACCTCAGGTAATGATGTTTTTTACTTCTAAAGTAGTATTCATGTTCTTGGAAGATATAATCGAGTATTAAATGTCTTTCTAGGTACTTTTTTTCTCCTTTAGAGAGACACTTAAACATCATTAACCTACAATTTCAGATAATTAAAATGTTATTTCCTGCTTATAGGAAAAATTTATTTTTAAGCTTATTTTTATATGGTTAAAGATTGATTTTTAATTCCTCTATATAATATTTGTAATTTTTGAATGCATTTTTGATATGTCATAATCTATAAAATAAAACATTCACTGGAAGACATGTATTTATGTTCTTTGTTCTTTGCTAATAGATGAGTTTTCGATAATAGAATTTATTAAAAATTCAATAATAAGTTAAAGACAATTTCAATCTACAGTATGTCCAAATTTTTGCCATAATTAAAATGCTAATTTAATGATTTATTATTAATTTGTTAATTAGCAAAATATCATTTACATTTACTAGTTCACATTGAAGATTTTAGCACTCACATAGCTATACACAAGAGTTGAGCCAGAATTCAGATCCATTTATTGCATGGCTTGGTAGCTACCCTAGCAATTAAAGTATTTTTTCTAGTATATTCTGATTATAAAACTGTTACTTGAGCACCTTAGTTTGGATACATTTAGATAAGAGTCTTCCAAGAGCTTGCATGAAATTGCTAAAGAACATGCTAAAAAATATCTTTAAATCATTATGAAAAATGTAATTAAAACATTTAAAGGAAAAAGGCCTATCATATTTTAGAATAGAAATATTTTTTAATCCTCTCCTGAGGATATGATTTTCATTGATTTTAGAGAGAGAAGAAGAGAAAGAGAGAGGGAGGGAAACATTGATGTAAAAGAGAAACATGGATTGGCTGTCTCTTGCATGCACCCCAACTGAGGATCGAACCCACAACCTAGGTATGTGCCCTGACTGTAAATCAACTCCACAACCTTTCAGTCTATGCAACAAAGCTCCAACCAACTGAGCCACACAGGCCAAGTTGAAATGCATTTTAATATGGAATAATTTAAGATGGAAAACCAAATACAAATATATTTTCTCATAAATAACTAATTAAAACAATTTGACTATGAATTTCATCTATTTTTAATAAATCCATTGTTTCTTCTTTGACTTAGAAATTCCCATATTTCAAAGATAATTTAAACTAATACTTAAAGCTAAATTTCTTGAAACTTTATTATAAGAAACTAGGCATTCAATAAAAGCAAGCTGATAGTACAGATAGACAGATAAAATAGATGATTTTAATGATTATGAAGAAGAGTTATAATCAGTTTTCAAAATAACTTGTTAAAAGATGTATTAGAATGGATCTTTATAACAGATTATATTTTTCTGTATCTTTTAAAAAAATTTTGTTTTAATTTATATTTATAGAGAGAGGAAGGGAAGGAGAGAAACATCAATGTGTGGTTGCCTCTTGTGTGCCCCCAAGTGGGGACCTGGCCTGCAACCCAGGCATGTGCCCTGACTGGGAATCCAACTGGTGATACTTTGGTTCACAGCCCACTCTTTCTGTATCTTTTATCTACCTTTGCTTCTATACCTTCAGATTAATTCCCCTCAATATTTCCAGTTATACTACCCAAACTTAGATATTAAAATACCCCCTAGCTATAAATAGTTAATAGAATACTTGAAAAGATAATGGTTTAATCAGCAGGATCAAGAACAAATAGCTACATATCAAGTATGAAATTATTTTTAAAACTATAAGATTTTATATTTATATACTTACTACATACAACATGAAAATATAACCATTTTATTTTAAAAGGGATTTAGAGCCAAATAGAAAATGAATATAGCAAATGTAACAAAATGATGATCATTTTTTAAATTTTATTTTTAAAAATATTTTATTTATTTATTTTTAAAGGGGGAAAGGAGGGAGAAAGAGAGGGAAAGAAACATCAGTGTGTGGTTGCTTCTCCCACACCACCACTGAGGACCTGCCCACAACCCAGGCAAGTGCTGTGGCTGGAAATCAAATAGGCAACCCCTTGATTCACAGGCCAGCGCTCTATCCACTGAACCACACCAGCCACGGATAAATGATGATCTTTTTACCATATTGATTATATTTAAATTTACTATAATTTAAAGTTATGTTTCTATGTACTACATTCTATAAAGAATCCTGAGTTCTTTTAAATTCATTACTCACTTCATCTTTGCACCAACCTGTTTGGTAAGCAAGTATGATTAATTCAAGTGTTTAGATGAGGGAGGACACAGAGACAAAGGAGGTTAAAGGTGTTACCAAATTTCATCCAAAAGTAAGTGATGTGGAATTACGTTCAACTGGAATACAAATAAATTTATCTGTTCAATCAAGCCATTATATCTTATTATTACTAAGATAAGTCAGCAGAATTAATTATGCTGGAAATTCAGTAGTGAAAACAGAAAATAAATAAAAGAAACATTTGCAGAACAGATGAAAATATCTATAAAGACATAAGAACATTTGATAGACCTGAAAATTAAAGCATTGCAAACTCAAGACTACATAAGAGATTTCCAAATAAGGAAGATCAAATTAGATGAAGTGAAATCATTAAAATAATAAAACAAAATGAACAAGTAAATAATCAGATTAAAACAATTATGTTTTGATTGCATTCAATCATTAATTTATTTTGAAGTGTTGATTTGTATAAATTCTCTCAGAAAACATCATAGGATGAATATGTTTAAAGCAGAGTCATTACCCTCATTTCTGAATGGTGTCTGGTCTTAATGTAAAGTCACCATTTTGCCCTGGTAGGTGTGTGGCTCAGTGGATTGAGTGCTGGCCTGTGAATCAAAGGGTCACAGGTTGGATTCCCAGTCAGGGCACATGCCTGGACTGTGGGCCACATTCCCAGTAGAGTGCATGTGAGAGGTCACCACCCAGTGATGTTTGTCTCCCTCTCCTTCTCCCTCCCTCCCCTTCTCTCTAAAAAGAAATGAATAATTTCTTTAAAAAAATCACAGTTTTAAGTATAAATGATTAGTAACAATTCAGTTTATAACAGAAAATGTCCTTAAACTCTACTATACTAATTGATGTTTTATTTTATATTTATATTCCTTTTTTAAAAGAGATATTATAGACAAATTAAGCTGATATTCTATTGTAAACTCATGTTATGGTAAAAAAAATCTTAAAAAGGTCTTCAATTTGTTTTTAAAGTCAGATGAGCAAAAATATCTTAAAAGTTTATGACAAGAGTTAGTTTCCCTCATTACATTCTTCTCTGGGTTCCTAGAGAATATTTTTATGTCAAAACAGATAGCATTTGGAAAACAAATGCCTGAAACTCAGATATGTTCACCAGAGGTTCGCTAAGAAATGTTTCTGTGAGTGCAGAGGGAATCTTACTTGTTTGCGATAGCTCTTCCAGGGTAAGATCTTGATAGTCAGCAAATTGTACATGAAACGGTACTAATGAGGTTAATAAGAAGGATGTCTACAGGTTTTCCACTGAGGACTCTCTGGGGGAATAAGAATAAGAAAAACACAGTGTACCTGGGCTTTCAAAAGACTGAAAGGAGAGTTAGTTACTAGTTTTTGAATGGTGAGCAATTATTTTAACATAATCTCATTTGTTTCTGCTTCTCCTTTTTCTTTAAAACTATATACCATTTGCATTTGCCTCTACAATTATTATTTACCCTCTAGAATTTTGCAAAACTCTGCATTGGCCCAAAGTGACATTTAATAAAAATACAAATTTTCTGTTGACCCATGTTGGTCAGTCAATAAATATCTACTTTCAATATAAAAATGTTTATGAGAAAACCAGTTCTGAGTGCATTGAAGAGTATATTAATTCTGGCAAATGGTACTAGCATAAAAAGGTTACAAGACTAACTAAATAGTAATGATAAATTTAATCTTTACAGTACTTAATTTATGTAGAATACTCCTAAGCTTAATTTAAATACTTGTATATAATCCTCCAGGTCCCTTACAATTTCAGAGATACAAGCAATGGGTATTGAAGTACAGTTTATAATTTGAATTATCCATGATATTTAGACATTTTTAAATCCCTAACAAAGGTGCAGTGAATAGAAAAACACATTTCTTAAATGAAGAGGATGCTCATTAATACTAGTGATGCCAGAAAATACAAGTGAAACAGAAAATAATCTTAATATTTCAATTTTAATCAATTATTAAACTAATCTTAATAATTTCTTGAGCCATAGGGTATATTTTCCTTTTTCTTTAAGAGAGAGTGTAGAAGGAACACCAGAAAGGTAAAAATTGATATTCAAGAGTAGTACATAAATTTCTATTTCTTTCTCTATGCCTATATCTTTATATGCAATTAATTATGTCAATATTGTACATTATGTGTAACAATATTTTATACTGAATTAAATGGCAATTCAAACAAACAAACAATGTTAACAACGTGCATCACTCTTTTACAAAAATTTTCCATAGTGTCATATGACATACATTTTTTGTAAAATATATGTATCGCATAAGGCACACACTATAAGTAAAGCAAATATAATATTATTTTGAGAAAATGTTTTTCTTTCAATTGTCAATGAACCATATGCATTTGATACCATGAGGTTTCTACATTACAGACCAAGAGAGATTATTAAACAAATCTAGTGCTTATCATGTTCTGAATACATAACATCTGACTTTCTGCTGTGAATTAAATATTTGCTGAATATAAATTGCTCACAAATGTAGAAAACTACTATTTTTTCCTAGGTGAATAACTTTCCCTTTTCTGGGAAACTGGGCTTTAGTTGTCAAACACTTTTGCAGTTGGAGTATAAAATCATAATTTAAATTTTTACCAACCTGGAGAGTGCTAGATCCAAAGTTAATAGCATAAATATTGATTTATGCAATGTCCATTTGATTGCAAATGTAAGTAAATATTAGAAAATGCATTTACTGTAAGTAGAAAGTTCTTAGAATATGCTATTGTCATTAGTAATAGATACCATTTATGTAATTTTATTCTTTGCCTGTCTCCAATACCAGGAGTTGACACATATTAATTCATATACAAGTCTGTTCAGAAGGTATCCAGCCATGTAATTTGAAAAATAGAGACATTTCTTGAAGAAGATACAAGAAACACTGTACATAGGACAATGACACCTCAGTCGCTTTCAAATAGGCACCTTGGGACCTCCCATAGTTCTCCTAATCACTATCAGCTGCCCTGTCATCTTTTCCTGAATCTTATTGACAATCTGAAATCTCTTCCCTTTCAAAGGTGATTTTAGTTTTAGGAAAAGCCAGAAGTCACAGGGTACCCAAGCTGGTCTGTAGGGGAGCTGAGTCACCTGGGTGATTTGACGTTTCACCAAAAAACTCTGCATGAGACATGATGCATAAATGGGTGGATTGTTGTGATGAAGCTGCCAATCACCAGTTGCCCATAGCTACATCCGTCTGAATCATCTGAATAGTTTCTATAGAGAAATGTTTAACCTTAACGCAAAATTTGATGCTCTATTTTCTCAGTCATTATGAATGTGATGGTCACACAGTACATGTGCTCACTCAATGGCGTCTACCACCCCTACTGACTAGAGCAGTGAAGTTGTCTTTGTTCATGTATGTGTATTCCAGTCCACTCTTCTTGGCTGCCAGGTTACTTGGATGTCATGCAAACCATTCTCATATTTAAAATGGCTGGACTTTTTCTGGACAGACATTACAGTTTCATATCTCACTATCTACAGAATGTGTATTTCTTAATCACCATGTCTAATCTGATTTGATAATATCATTTTATTCAAATTATATAAAGAATTACAATTTTGTACAAACCATTATCATTGTATAATGGTTGGATTGTTTCCCCCAGACCATCTCTTATTCTTTACAACAAATCTATGAGATAAATATTATAATAAGCCCATTTCACAAATGAATGCATTACCATAGGTAGTAAGCTAAATTTTTTTAAAAGGAGCAAAGGTAATTGGACATTGAACTTATCCTGGCCTCATCCTGCTGGTCCATCCTGCTGGTGGCACCCTTGAATGGTGTGCAGAATGGGGGCCCTTCATAAGCCAATGCCAAGTTCAGCCAAGCTGTGAGCAACAAGGGCACACAACTCAGTTTTCCTTTTGTCTTTTCATGTTGTCTTTCTGCAGCTCAGACTGCACAGGCTCCCCACCTCCTGCAGCTCTGCAGCATGGATTTGCCATCTTAGGGGCTGAGACAGAATCCCCACTCTCAGAAAGTTGCTCAAGTGCCCTGCCCCTACAGGCTCAGGTGGAAGCTCCACATGCGGCTTGCCACTGTGAAGCTTGGGCTGCATGTCCGAGGTAACAGGCCCCAGCTAGAGCGCTGCTCTCCAGCACACAGTGAAGCTTACACAACCTGAACACAGAGAAAGCCAACAGGCTGGAGCTGCTGCTGCATATGTGACCCATAGTCCCACCCTGGCAACTGCATGTTGCTAGCTAGGTTGGTAGAAGCAGTCGCTGGGGCCAGAGAGGCCACCTGGTGTTCACAGCTGCGGCTTTCCACTCCTGATGCAAACACAGCTGCTTGTTCATACTTTTCCAGGTATAACTAATAAGTAAAAAGCCTCAGATGTAAGTGCTCACTGATCTTGGGGACTGGCTAAAGGTTTATTAATGCCTCCCTAAAAAAGGCCAATAGGATTTATGTCAGGGTTTGGGTTGTTAAATCTGTCTGGACTGGTTAACAGGAAATTCTCCCTCTTCTCCCAGGGGAGGCTGCCTCACTTTAGCAGACCTCCTAAGGGACCAAGGCTGCTAGGATTGGCCCGACTGCTAAAGGCCATTTATAATATATGAGTTTTCTACCTAAGTTAGTGGAGGTACAAGGTGTCCGTTATACAGACACAAGGATGGAAATCTCCAGAAATGGCAGAGGTCATCAGAATTGCCTGCGTGGTGTTGAACAAAGAACATAGCATCCATTGATTACCACCTACTGTTGGTAAGGCTACACACCTGGACAATTGTATTGCTATTTGGGGAAGTCTCAGCTACTAGTGTGGGAAGGGCTACACAGGAGCCTCAGGATGCTGAGGCTGGCAGTGGGAGTCATGTTCCAGTCCGAGGCCCTGGAAACGCAACACTAGAACTAGGGAAAATTGGGGACAGGCATATTTTTCCTCAGCTACCTAATATATCTTTTTTATAGGATGAAAGTTTATCTCTCGCTTTTATGAGTATGAAAGTTTTCTCTTCCCGAAGACAATAGGCAATACAATCTCCATCCACAGTACTTTGACAGACCCTCTTTTAGGGTGCATACTTGAACACTGGCATAAATTTAATTCTATTTCTCAAGAAAAGTGCTTGTAGATAATTGCCTTTATGAAACCGAGGTCTACCTTTTAAGTAGGAATACCTGGTCTCTGGAGAACTGTTACCTGAGTCATCTTTTAAAACGCATATTTCTGGAAGGTAGATCTTATCGAAAGAGAAAGCCTTGGCCATATGAGGAAATCAGTATAATTTAACTCAGTTGTAACTTTCTAAATCAGTGAGTTTTGCTGCATAATACCTGCCCCATGGAAGTGCGTGTCTCAAAAGTATAAGTGTGTTTGCCATTGAAGGAGCCTATGTTTCTAAAAGTTATGGAATGTGTTTGAAAAGGTAAAAACCACAAATCATTTACTTTTAGCTAATACAGAGCTGGAGTTTGTCCTTCTCACTGTCAAAAATGTAAGAATTTGCTTTATATTTTTATTCCTCCTGATCCTTCCAGAATTTGGCAATTTTTAATGAGTAAGTCACAGCAATATGGGTTTTTTTTTTTTGCATAAATTCAATAATACCCATTTCCAGTTGTGTTTTTATTAACTAAGACTTTGACTGGAATGACTAACAAAGACATGCCTGGACTCTGTCACCAGAAATCCTGAGGAATCTGTACTGACTTTTGAAGCAAATAAAGGCCCACTGAAAAAAGAGCCTGATAGCTTGCTTAGTCACATGGTTCATGGCACTCTTTCCAGGTAAGGAAAAGATATTGCTTACCTGAAAGATGGCAAGGAAGGATCCTTAAGACATTTTTGGGAATCTCAAATATTTGAGGAATTTACCCACCGTGAGGGTATTGCAGGCGAAGTTTGATGGAACTATGGCTTGACTTCTTTGCCCTGAGCTCAGTCTAAGATTCCTTGTGAAATTTCAGCAAAGCAGATTTGGAAGAGACTATGAGATCAACTGCTATGCTTGTGTTTATAAAAATAAACAGGCCAAATTAAAACTGGTCTTAATGCAGTCTCTTTGATTAAAATGAAGATGATTTTAACAGAGATATTTTGTTTTGCTAGAAATTACAATGCCGAATTGTGAATATTGGACTCTAGTGCAGTTAACTATTTTCATACTTTTTTTTGACTTGAGAGCTTACTAGTTCCTCAATTCTTCTAGCTTTCTTCAACTCTCCATGATAATATTTAATTTTCTTCCCCCAAATCTTTGGACTAGAAATTATTGGGAACTAAAACTTTTTTCTAAGGTTGTGTCTGTATACACCACACAAAATTTACTTTAGCACCTGATGACATCACCAAAGATGTTCAACCTGCAGACAAGTATGATCTCTCAGATGTCACCGTGTAATTCCATTGTAGCAAAATCCTTTATTTGGAAGTCTTATCAACTGATAGTCTTTCAGACTTACAAACTGGTTTATGGTTTGCTGTGTTTATTAACCTTTGTGTTCTTCCTTCTGTTTTCATAAGATGTATGGCTATGACCTTTTCTTTCTTTCTTTCTTTCTTTTTTTTTTGCCTGATTGCTTATTTACACATTATGGACCTTACCTTAGAAGCCCATATGATTCAACATCTGAAATGAGACTGAATTGAGACTCAGTGGTTTGGCTGGATTGATTCGTTGTTAGGACTAAATGGTTTAGTAGGTAAAGTATGGGGCGGTCTATTGGCTTTGTTTGAAACTGCCTTCCCTTTTCTTCCCTAATGGTTCAGACAGAAAAGGCTCACAGTGGTTCAGGGGGAAAATCTTAGGATGTTCCCCTCAGCCTAATTTGAGTTAAATATGGTAAACAAGAGGGTCTTGAACAGGTGTTACACACTTTCCTCCAAGGAAGCCTTCCTCCCTCTTAATCTGGGAAACTGTAGAGTTAGTTCTTCTCTTGTCATCTGGATTTTATCTCTCACTGGTCCTTTGGATACTTTAATATTCCTCATTTTTGGACTAAGCATTTTAACTTGTCAAATTTGTCATTTGGAGAATGTGACAAAAATGCCAGCTTGTCCAACATCATTATCCTTTAGACATATCATCTTCTAGACGTCACACATGATGCCCCCTAGGGAAAGCTCCTTTCTTTTGTTAGCAGATAGGAAGACCCTCTGAGCTTGGGGATAGGCAGAACTACTCTTTATTGACAGCGAGAAGCACCTACAGAAAATGAGACCTTCATCCATTTACCATTATAAGATTATAAGGTTCAAGGCTCTCATGGGGGAAAGTTACCATAGGTAGTTAACCAAATATAAGAAATAAAATAGGAAGCAAAGGAAATTGGACATTGAACTTAATAAGTGGGGAGCATAACCTTGTTTGCTTCATCAGGAAGCTAGAGCTTCACACTCCAGGGGATTACAGCTTTACACTGCCAAGGGGATTAACACTCCTCCCTTTCCCTCTCCAGTACCAAGTGGAATTGTTAGGGGGCACAAAGGGAGGTGCTTGGCCAAAGAGGCCTATAAGTCCAACCAGGATGTGGACCCATCTAAAAGCCTGTGAAAATTTGGTAATTCATTGGTTAATTTGAAAAAGCACCTGGTCCATCACAAATCTAAACTAACAATCCCATGGGAACAAAGGAGCTTAATCAATCAATCTCTCTCTCTCTCTCTCTCTCACCCTCACCTGGTAACACACTTTGCTCATTCATGTGCTGTCCTACCAGGAACCACGTGACTATTCAGGTCTAGCAACTACCAGAGCCTGCAGCCGATCAGGTGGGCTCCAAAACTAAGCTTGAATATGAAGCAGAGACTTTGAAACTGAGCCTTTGCATTGGCTTTGCTGAAGACATGGTTAAACTTTTTCCATGGAAGGATGGAGGGAGATGGGAAATTAGACACCCCGGGGAAGATTTTTACTCAGATCATTTTGCCACACCATAATCTCTTGAGCATGTGTCCTCGGAATGTTTCCTTGCAATCTTGTGGTAGAGCCTGATTTTTCCATCAACAGCAAAGGGATTGGTACACATAGGTGACATTATTCAGATTGTTAAGGGCAGAACTAAGTTCTGCACTCAAACTCCACAGGCTCTTTTCTTAAATTAGTTTGCCTAGCCAGCTCTCAGGTATTATCACAAGAATTATTATTACTGTGGTTGTTCTTATTATTATTACTGCTATTTTTAAAAGACCAAGAGGAAGATCTATAGCTTTAAACAGGAAAGAATTTATTTTTTATTCATGTGTTTCTAGGCAAACAGATCAAGGGAAAGTTTGCAGATCTATAGCTTTACATGTAGTTATCAATCAGAACAGGATCCAGCTTAGGCAATGTAATTTATTTTGTTATACTTTAAAAAGTCCACCAGTGCAATAAAAGTAAATATATTTTTTTCTCTTGGTAATTGCATAGCTGTTTGTATAATAGTTGCTTGAAGAAAACATAGGCCTTTAAATCTCTTAGAATGATTATCTGATGCTTCATAAACTGACTCCAGCCACATCTCATAGCAAGCATACCCTCTTATAGGCGCTAATCTCCAGGTCTGCTAACCACTTGATATCTTTCAAATGTGACAACATTCTCTTTTGTTCCTCCTTCATTTACATGAGTTGGTACCTGTTCTTGGGAAGGCTCTTCCACCATTTCTGTGTCTTAGAGCTTTTTGTAAGAGGTAAGATCATAGAGATGTCTATTTCCTCTATCTTGGTAGTGGCACTTATTGTATTGTATCACAATTAATTCAACTGATATTTACTATGTCATTAATCTAGTCAGAGTACTGGAAGTAAAGATGAAAGAAAGAAATTCATTCCTTAAAGGGCCTTAAAATACAATAGGGTTAAGATTGAGGGAGTAAGCAGAGCATTTTGGGTTAAATGAGCAATCTAGCTAATTGACGTTTAGAGGTTTCATGTGAAAATGGATCCATTAACCTATCAAAGATTGATTAGTAATGCAGAAAGATTACCAAACTGCCTTCTTTTACTCAACCACACCGGTTTTCTGATAGCATATTCTATGATGCGCATCAATCAATTTTCTAATTAAAAACTGATGGTTTATTCAGTCTTTAATGTAAGAAGTTAATGTCCTGACAACAACTGTAGAGTTAGGCTGACTTACTATAGGCCTGGGCCAAGTACAGAGGTAAAGTCATATCCTTGAACCTGGTATGTGTCAAAACTAAGATGATGTTTTATTCTCAAGGTGTCCCTTCTTTGTGTTATTCATCAACTTATTTAGAAACTAGATGTGGAAAGGGATGATATTTATTAGGGCTCCAAAAAGATCCCAACACTGAAGTGAACGATGTAAAAAAATTAGGTGATTGTTTTTGTAGGTGGCAATGCTGATAAATTTGTGAATAAAATAAGCATGTGGATGTGTTTTTGGTGAAGTTGGGCTGAAAACTTGAACTTTTGTTGGAAGAGGGGGCATTTGCTCCTTGGAAATGTGTAGAGACCAAATCTATTTGATTTTTACAATTGAATTGAGGCATAGGAAAAAAATTAAACCATAGGATACCTAGTATTTTGATCTTGGCTTTATCTTTAAGTGAGTGGCCCCTTCTATTGGACAGTGGTTTCCTAGACTACCAGCATCAGTATCACCTGGATATTCTCAATTTTGGCTGCACGTTAGGGTCACATGAAGGCATCCAAATCAGTTACATCAGAATTACTGAGGATGAGACTCAAGCATCAATAGTGTCCTCAAGCTCACCAGATGATTCCTGATATGTTCAAGCAAGGCTAGAAGCCAATGCTATAAAGGTGTACATCGGGCTTTTAGCAAAGAGGTGGACCTCATACAACTTGCAGGTATCAACAGCCTCAGCAAAAGTAAGGGTGCTTCTCTGTGGTGAGCAGGGGCAAGAAGCATAAATTAAGTCCAGAAGAGAGTGTCAGCTATACATTTTGGGGGTCTAAATGCAATGGACTAAATGTTTGTGTCCTCCCCATAGTCATATGTTGAAATCTTAATCCCTAGTCTAATGGTATTTTGAGTTTTGGCCTTTGGGACGTCATTAGGTCACTGAGTGGGGGTACCCTCATGACTGGGATTTATGCTTTTATAAAAGAGATCGGGAGAAGTGTTTTACTCTTTTCTACCATGTGAGGATACACTGAGAAGTCAGCAGTCTGCAAACCAGAAGAGATACCTCACCAGAACCAGAATTCCAGAACTGGAAGAAATGCATTTCTATTGTTTCTAGACTTTATATAGATTTCTATTTCCACCCAGACTATGGTACTTTTCTGTTGTAGCCTGAATGGACTAAGACAATTAGTAACAGGAATGGTTTTATTTCTGGGGTATGTATTCAATACAGGCAGCATGGCCAGGAGCATCTCAGCTAATGCAGAATAATACTATTGGGTACAATTCAGCACTGAGGTCCAGGGTTTATTAAATAATAGATGTGACTTAGGCAGTAACTTAATCATAGAGAGATCCTCTCTCTCTAGATTCTGCTGCTTGATTTTATTTATTTGTTTGTTTATTTAAAATTGTATTGTGTTTTTCCCATTACCATTTATTCCTGCTACACCCTCTGCTGCTTGATTTTGAACTGAGAGGCAACCCCATTCAGTGTGTATTACTTCCTACCTGTGTAGAGTTGTCAGGTTTAGCAAATAAACATATAGTATGGTGTTTAAATATGAATTTTAGGTAAAAATAAATATTATTATAGGTAAATAGTTACATGTTCCAAATATTGCATGGGACATACTTATACTAAAAAAAATTATTTGCTATTTAGCTGAATTTCAAATTGAACTGGGCTTCCTGGATTTTATCCAACAACCCTGTTTTAGTGACCTACCTTTTAAATTCACATTATTAAGCCTAAATTAGTAGAATTAGATAAACTCTTCCAAAATCTCCTCTCTATAAGAACTAATGGGGTCAATTAAAGGATTTTTTTAAATACATGTAGCTTGTCATGTAAAATCAGGTGTTGCAGATATGTAAAGAATTACTTAGTGAACTTAAGAAAGGCAGACTTGTAGATATTGCTTGTTCTTTAAGAAAATATATTTATGAAATGTGTAAAATTCAAAAACAGAAAAAAATAAGTGATTTACCTATCACATGACCAAGATTTTAATTCAAGAATTCACTGAGAGTGATTTTCCAGCTGAAATGAATGTGGGATGAGTTGGTAAATTTTAATTTTCAAAGTGCAAAGTCATGACTTTCATACAAGTATATAATGAATGTATGTCGAAGACTTATATTATATCATTAATGAGGAAACCATTAAGATATTAAACCTGATCCAAAACTGAGCCATGAAGAATGTCTACATATAAGAAAGGCTAAAATTAATTTACTAATAGATGCAAGACTGGTTAATATCATATATATACATATATATACACACCAATAAAATGTAATATAAGGATCATCTTTTCCATAGGCAAATATCTATCCTCTATTAAAAAACTCATTTACATTTATTTTTACATTGCTATTAATTTTCAAAATATTAAAGAAAATTTCCTAGAAATGATACATAAAAATAATTTTTTTTTTGAGAATAAAATATTTTAGATGACATAGGCCTTGACCAAGCCAGCTCAGAAATCTGAAATCAAATTAACAATAGGGTCATACTCTTTCTGAAAATCCTAAGGAAGTATCTTTCCTTCCATCCTTCTAAGTTCTGGTGGTTGTTTACAATCCTTGGCCTTCCTTGACCTGTAGCTGTAAGACTCTTATTGCTCTTTTTGTCTTCACATGACTCTTTCTTCTGTGTGTATCCAAATCCCCCCTCTCCATACAAAGATACGAGCTGTTGGATTTAGGGCCCACCTTAATCCAATGAGACCTCATGTTAATTACATCTGTAAACACTCTACTTCCAGTAAAAGTCAGATTCGTAGGTCCTAGTTGGACAAGAAGTTTAGGGGCAGAATTATTCAACCATGTACAGAGAGTAATGTAATCTGATTGTTTTTGTGCTTACAAAAGCATGCTCTGGCTACAAAGGACCACCTTTCAGTTTTTCTAATATTCTGCTTTTCTTTATATAGGGCTATAAATCAGATAGCCATGTAACTAATAGTAAATAAGCCCTATGAAAGAAGCAGAGGTTTTCCCTAATACTCATAAAGCACTTACGTTACAGAATAAATCTATACCTTTTGTATTTTAGACTGCTTTGTGACTATCGTGTTCTTACTTTCCATTTTTACCTACCTTCTGGTTAGGTGATGTTGCCTGTGCTTTAACAGATAGATACACTGTTACTGATTGGATGTAATTCATGTGTTTGCAATACAAGTAGTCTTTTATTAAAATGATTATTTACCAGGTTCTACTGTAGGCTCTGGGAAAAATAACAACAAAAATAACATAACAAGGTTCTTGCTCATGTGAAGCTTAAATTCTAATGGGAAAATTAGACATTAAGCAAATAGATATAAAAGGTAGATAAATAAAATAATGGTAGGCAATGCCAGTGCTATGAACAAAAATAAAAGGGGACACGAAGATAATGAGAAGACCTTTCATTTTAGGTCAGGCAGTCGGGGAAGATTTCTCTGAGGAAGTGACACGGGTAGATGTGAGAATAAAAGGATGTTAATGGCCTCACATTTTCCTCAGGATTGATGCAGGGTGCAGCCAGGAGGGGGCCCCCAAAATAGGGATTTGGAATGGGCCCAGAACTCACGGTGTCCAGGGAATATTAGAGGGACATATAAGATGTCCTCATCCCTTCTGCCACAGGTATGAGTTGGGGGAAGGGACACATGGAGCAGGGACATGAAGAGCTGCTAATCCATGGCATGGTCATTTAACATATCTATAGCCTTTGGCTGGTGGCTTAGATGTGTTAAATAGCTGTGACCATGCTCTGAGCCAGAGGGATGGAAAGGACTCCCCCCAAGACGGGACTGGGGGAGGAACCTCAAGTCACAGCGCCTGCGTGGGAGCTTGGAGAAGATTGGCTCCAGAAAATGGGGACACACCTGCCCAGACTCATGATGGCATCCCCAAAATACTTGGAATATACGGGAATGCTGGCAGGTGTAACTGATTGTAGGAGGAGTTGGAAATGGGGGTACAGAAGAGATTTGGCACCAGGATTTAAACGGGGACGCGGCAGCCATTGAGGGAGAGAATCCACGTGCTTTCCCAAGAGTTAGGACCCTCACAACCCTGTGAGGGAAAATCACCATGTGGCTTTAGCAGAGAATTGCCACGTGGCTTTTCCAGAGTGGGGACCCCTTCCCCACAGCTTTGGTAGAAGAAGGACCATGCGGCTTTGGGGTGCTCCCTATGGCTGTGTGGCCTGGGAGCAAGAGAGACTGCCTGAAAGAAGGGTGAAAGAACTCTTGCCAGTAGGCCATGAGAAGGTGCCACATGGCTTTGGATTAATTAGAGATCCTGCCTGGACGAAGACACAGCTGACGGTGTCAAGAGCCTGGATCCTGGACGTGTGCTTCTCTTCCTTGCAATTACGGTACCCTGACTTAGGGCAGAGGGAGATAGGAAGCACTGTGGGCGTCTGTGTGTATCCTAAAGGACTTTGATATTTTTTAATGGAGATGTTAAGTAGCTACTTTAACTCTGTATAGCATTAAATAAACATTTCATTTCCTTTTCACAAATCTCTGGCTTTGAGAGGCATCTTTCCATAAGGCGGCGGACAATAATGGACCTTCTGTTTGCTCAGTAACAGGATGATATCAAAACTTCACATCGTTGGAGAGGCCCTTTGAGATCTGTCCATCGATTACTTCCCTGGCTTTATCTCTTTCACTAGTTAACATAGTTAACGGACTTTTAAAAACCATTTCTTACTGGGATCAACATGTTTTCCATCAGTAAATACCAGGATATGACTTATGTTTATAGAGTTTAACCTTAAAACATAGACATATACATGTAGTATTTTATTTAATGTTTTTATATTATGAAATTCTCAGAAATTTCAAATAGTTTATAGTCACGAGCAACTTCAAGCCTAATATTAAAAACCTGTCTTTCATGCAACTGTATAAATGTATTCTCTTAACATATATAATTTAATAAACATAATTTTAGTTATTCTTAATAAAATTTATTTAAGTGGTTAAATTAGAATATTTCAAATTTATTTCTTTTTTCTTTCTCATATCTCACAATTCACTTATAAACCATGATTAGTATTTTAACTTTTACAAACACCAGAGTTCTAAACCTTCAACGTTCAATGATAAATAATGATACATATAACAATGATTTTAAAAACACATATAGAGGAACTGTGAAAATCCATCAAAGTAGTTCATGTGGAAACTGAATCTATATAATAGCAACTAAGAAAAATAAGTTAATATGTCCTCCTAGACAAGGGTCTTGAGATCAATTAAATTAAAATGTTTCTGGAGAATAAAATTAATTCTCGTTCACTTCTCAGACACACATGTTCTCAGTTATTTGAGACAATATTTTTCAAGGATAAAATTATTATACTTAGGTCAAACGTGTGCTTTGCTGACCAAGCAAGTGTGAGGCAGGAAATAGCAAACTTCAATAGCACCGGCTCAAATTACAAATGTACGTGACAGGCATGGGGCAAACTACCAGCAGAGGGACAGCTTGTAACAACCACTTTAGTATCAATCCAAGGTTTTTTAAAAGGAGGGAGCCCTGAACACCAGCCAAACAAAATGTAATTAATAAGAAGCCCACATGACAGTCTGTTTGAACTGTCACTGTAGTAGTGAGTATTAAAAAGATCAATACAGTATGGGTGTCAAGGTTGGTAAATAGTATACTATGCAATAAATTGTAAAATTATTTAATAATACACATTCTAGTACACAGTGTCTGATTTATGGAGCACACAGGACCTGTTGGAAGTTGGAGGACAGATTTTGCTGTGTCGTGTTGCAGGGTGGGCCAGGGTTGAGGCAGATATTTTAGCTATGTCAGGTGTGAGTTGTCTCTAAATTGAAAAGTTCTTGGATGGGGGAGGCTGTTCCGCAGAGATTATTGAATATCCCTGCCCTGCTCCCCAACACCCCAAACACAAACAAAGTAATGTCTGACCTTGTCTGGGCTCAGGCCCTGACTGAAGAGAACCCGTGGATGTTGAAATTTTGCTATGTGGGGATGACTCAGTCCTCAGACAACTTTGCAGTTATTTACTTTTTGGAAAACTATCCGTTTGGGGCAGTTGGCATGAGCAAATGGGGACCATTTGGGGTCCTTGTGATGGGGTCTGTAGTGAGGGAAACTGTCCGTTTCATTTGTTCTCATGCTTATACACCTCAGCATATTTGGATGGTATAACATTGTTACCCTCTCCCCCCTCCTCTCCCTGCAAGACCCAGAAGCCTCACACCAGCCCTCTTCCTTGCAGTACTTGCTCCCTCACATGCTTGGAATAATCAGCTTTAAGGAGAGCCTTTGAGCATTGGCTCAGTCTGTCATAGTCACTATTTAAACTTTCTTTGTCATCTTCCCCCTGTTTTAAGCCCCCTCTGTTTTACTGTGGTTCAGTAAGTGGACCTTTTCGGCCAACTGCCTCCAACTCTTTACTGCCTGATCTATGCAAGGTGCACAGCCATTTCACGCCCCCTTAATGGAGTCAAGCTAAAAAGAGTCAGACTCCTGGGATCTGAAACTAGCTCAGTATGTTCCCAAACACCTCCCCTGACCCCTCCTGACTCTCTCCCCACATGACCTGAGTCTCTTCACCCTTCTATAGGCCTGTGACCAGTGTCCAGATCCTGAGGTCTGACTGATGGTGGAGGAAAAAGGTTAGTGAGAGCATGGTGGGCAGGAGGGAAGACTTCAGTATCCCTTGGCATCTACCAAATCGTCACTAATGATGTCATGTAATGAAGTCTTTGAAGCAATTCATATGGTTCCTTATATCATGCATAGTGATAGTTATATCATCCCAAGGGGTCATACCACAACTTCTGTAAATCAATAGGTCATTGAAAATGATTAGAATGCATTAATTAATTTGTGTTACAAGTTAAGTCACATGTTAAATATTTTTAAAATGTACAATTTAAAAGTTTTCAGTAACAAAACAAGATATAACTGTTTACATGTTGATTTACATATTTATATTACAGTGCTGATTACTAAACATTCTGATTATCCATTTACCTAAACTTGAGTGTTTAAAAAGGGAGTTTCTGACTTGGACCTAAAAATTTATAAAGGCATAGATAAAAATGGGAATATGTCTCAATTATTGTGTATACATTTGATAGCTCTTTTAGATATCTTGGAGTAGTCAGATTCTGAATGAATTGGTATTTTTTTATTATTTAGTGAGTTTTCATACAATTAATTTCTAGTTTACTCTGTAAATGTTTTTATTTTAACATTTTCTTTATCTTTATGAAATAACAAGTTTGGGCATTAGTATTTTTAATAATGCAGTTGAACTCATAAAACACTTTTCTCAGGACAGAGCACATAATCAACAGATATTTCTTTGGACAATGAAAAAGATACGCAAACAAAGAGTGAAACAGATTTGTCGCTAGGGTTAGCTTTGTTTACTCTTTTGCTTTTATATTGTATCCTTTTGTTATCTTGTTTCTAGTTTATATAATAGACTTCAAAATTAAAAGACACAGGGCAATGAATGGATACAGCTATAATTAGTATGGAAGGTCTATTATCTAGAGAATTTTAGAAAGGGATGTGTCTTGAATTTGCTTATCTCCATTTTTGTTTTAACCTCAAAGTTTCATGTGGTGTTTACTCAAGTGAGAGGTCATGTCTTGATTGAATATCTTTGTGAAACAGGTTGGTCTAAGGCCATCTATTTTTCAAAGATTTCTAGATAATTTATTCTTGTCTGATACTAAGTCTTGCTCTTTTTTATGGTCACAGTCAAGGCACCACAGTTTATCTCACAGCAGACATAGGTTTGCTTTCCTGAACTAATTCCTCATTTCATAGATGTTGCTTCCAGACATCTTAAAACAGGATAGATTATTGGTCAATATTGACATAAGACCTAGCTCCTTTTCTCTAGAGTGCTTAAATTGTTTGGTGTTTTCATTTGTTTAGTGTATGACCCTTTCACCAACGTGAAGTTAGCATTTGCCTTGTGAAATTCTCTGTCCTAAGCATTTTGTATGTATTTAACTCATTAATTCCATATATTGGTAACTTTAACAGATGAGAGAACTGAGGGAAGGAGAAGTTACTAGCCCCAGGGCATGAAACTGGAGGTGGGCTTGAGCTGGCTTTCCCAGACCCAATAATGTTAATCTCCATGCTACACTGGCCTTGGTCCTGAGTAGTTAGCCTCCAGGGGCAGGGCCCATCTATTCTTACAGGTACTACTGGTATATCCCAGTGTATAGCACCGCATGTGCATTTAACATGGGGTTGATAAACGGATGGTTGAATGAATTAATAAATAGCACTTTCACATTTTTCTAGAATAAATACAACCATTAATTATTAACTATTTTGAGTTCCTAGAAAAAATCATGTGGGGCAGTCTAGCAAAATTATTCAGAGTGAAATATTTATAGGTAAGCAGCCAGGATTGTCCCTCTCTCCTGTGAGTCACTAGTCATGTGTCCTGTGCGGTTTGCCTGTCTCTGTCTAAATGGTTCACGTGCAACATGGGTGTGAAGACATAAGTGGAACTTATGTCATGGTGTTGCAGAGGAAATAGTAACTCATGAAGTCTCATACAGAGTTTGTTCCCAATGGGTGTTGAATGGTATTGTTATAATTTTATAATTATTTATAATTAATACAGTAAAATGCTTCAGTAAAAGATTTATTTAGGTATGGTTGAGAATTATCTTAAATTTTAGAAAATAGACAGAAATGTCTTTTGGTACCATAGCAAAGTAGCATTTCCTACCAGAACAATTTATTTGTGAGTATATAATGCAATCCTTTCTCCACTTAATCTACAAATATTTATTAAGAAGTTAGTCTAATTGTAGACATTTTAATAGTTCCTGAGATGTCTGACAGATAAATATTCTTCATGAACCACATAGTCTAATGAGAAAAACTATAAAATACAAAGTCAGACACATAGGAAGACATTGTGGTCATTTTCTTATATGAATTATGTATATAATATATAATATAATATAATATAATATAATATAATATAATTAATATAATATAAATTACTGAAATAATATTTATATTCATTTCCAGAATATAACATAAAAAAGAGGAATAAAAGTTAAAAATAAAGCTGCAGAAGAAGGCAGGGTTTTGATCATTGGGCTCTTGGAAATCATATAAGCATTCTTGACATTTGCCTCAAATGCTCTGACATTGCTAAAAGATGCTAAGTCAGGGATGAAACTGTGACACCATCATGACTTCATATTTTCCTTGGAGTCCATCAAAATGTTAAGTTAGTCCCATTAACATAGCAAAATACAGATAAGGCTCAACTTTATAAATTGAAAATAAAATGCAATCATGTTTTTCTGATTTATTTGTCCATTTTCGTTTTCTTGAAAGATGGAATGTTGATACAGTACCCGCTTTCAAACAACTGCATGACTATGTCTATATGCTTGTTCTATTTTCTACACATTCCAAGTCTGTCATGATACCACATGTACCAATAAATGGACCTCAGCCACTTCATATTTCCCAAGTGCTCAGCATGTCAATCCCCAGGTTCCCAGGTGACATTGCCGATCCAAATTCTCGTGGCTGCATTATGGATCAAGTTTTCTTCTGTTTCTTTTTTGACTCCTTCACAATTTATTGTCCAGTTTTTCAGTGGCTATAGTTTCCTCTTGAATTTCCAACTGTGAACCAGTTTGTTTTCCTGATTACACAGAACCATTCTGCTCTGTTTGAAAATCTCCTTAAAAACTTGCATATTGTAACCCATAGATATGGACAAAGTGTGACAATGGCCAGAGAGAAGGGGAAGTGGGGGTTGGGTGGAGGTAGGCAAAGTGGGAGAAGTGGGGAGAGCTGTGATAGTGTCAACAATAAAAATAAAGCATTAAAATTTGCATATTATAGCCACTACTGCACTCATCTAAGAAAGAACCTCCTCATTCCTAGTAATGAGCCCTTAGGGACTAATGAAATGTATAAATCACATAGTGTACATATACATTCTACACAGGCTTGCACATAACACAGATATTATTTTATTGTTTACTCAGCCAAAATGGCTGTGTTGTATGTAAGTATAAAAGATTATTTATTGTCTTATAATTACACCAGCCTTCATTTTGTCATACTAATTATTTGGGATATTACATTAACATTAGCTTTATATTTTAGTTTGAAAGTAGTCGAATGGAATCTTTTTTTCTTTTGTAAACTCTTAGAACACCTTGATATACATAAATAATGGTAAGAAGGAATTTGTTTAAGCCACTGTATCAGAAGCGCTCAAAAGTAGCAGCAAGGATTGAACACAGACTGCTGAACAGATACTACTCTGGAATAGCCCTGGGCTCCAGCGGACTAATTAGTCTGACTGGGTACACTCTTCTGAAGAGTTTTCTTTGAACCTACCTTACGGATTACAGAGTCTTGTTAAAATATCTCAAACAAAACTTGTTTTCTTTAAGTTCCAAGAAGTGTTTCATTGTACTAATAACAACCTCGGGGTATAAAGAAGTGCAGGTTTTATCTAGGGAGCCATGAAAAGGAATACTACAAAGAATTAACTGTTAAGCAGATGCCCCATTAATCCAAACAACTATCAGTCCAGATACCCAGAGCCATAGACAATTATTTTAGAAACATCAAATTTTGAAATTTCCTCAATCTACAGTAATGGCAGGAATGAGATACTTGTATCCCAGAGGAAGCCCACAGCTCAGGTGAAGTATGATCATGAGCATTTTTATTTTTATCATTGACTGTAATATAGAGAACATCTGAAACAGTGGTAAATAATTCAGAAATTGTTCCCTTTGGAAAACAAGCATGCTCATATTGCTCCCATCATTAAACAAATAAACAAAACCCAGAAACCTTTATTAAGCCCCTTGCTTTTAGCTAACATCACATTTTTCTCTTCCTTGACCTCCAAGTTTTGTAATGGTGTACCATATTCAGATTCTGTTTTTTTCTTTCTCAGTCTTCCCGATTAACCCATGAACTCATTACTACTGAAATCTTTCTAATAATTCCAGTTGTAATAGGGTGCAGCCAAGAGAGGGTCCCCAAAATAGGCATTTGGAATGGGGCCCAGAACTCCAGGTGTCCAGGAAATATTAGAAAGACATATAAGATGTCCTCACCCCTTCCCCCCTCAGGTGTGAGTTGGGGGAAGGGACACACGGAGCAGGGCCATTGAGAGCTGTTTTGCATAGCAACAGCTTTGCAGCTAACCTCTGGAATGGTCATTTAACATATCTATAACCTTTAACTGGTGTCATAGGTATGTTAAATAGCTGTGGCCATGTTTTGAGCCAGGGAGAAGGGAGCGACTTCCACCCATGATGTAACTGGGAGGCAACTCCCCCTGGTTATAGGGCCCACATGAGAGCTTGGAGATGATTGGCTCCACTCTATGGGGCCAAACCTGCCCAGACTCATGATGGCAGCCCAGTAAAGCTGGAAGGATACCGGAGTACTGGCAAGTGTAACTGATTGTAGGAGGAATCGGAGATGGGGCTATAGAGGAAGATTGGCACGAGGATTCAAACCCTGATGAGGCAGCAATGAGAGGGAGAACCACACACTTTTGGCAGAGTCAGGGCCCCCGCAGCCATGTGAGGGAGAATCACCATGTGGCTTTAGCAGAGAACTGCCACTTGGCTTTGACCCAGTGGTGACCCCCTCCCCACAACTTAGGTGAAGGGGGAGCCACGTGGCTTTGGCAGAGTGGAGACCCTCTCGCAGCTTTGCCAGAGAGAGCCATGTGATTTCACCAGAGTGGGGAACCCTTCCCTGCCACTTCGGTAGAAGAGGACCACACGGCTTTGGGGTGCTCCCTTTGGTATGTGGCCTGGGAAGCAGGAGAGACTTTTTTCTGGAAGAAGGGGGGAAGGACTCTTGCCAGTAGGCCATGAGAAGGTGCCACATGGCTTTGGATTAATCAGAGATCCTGCCTGGATGGTGACACAGCTGATGGTGACAGGAGCCTGGATTCTGGACATTTGCTTCTTTTCCTGAGTTACGGTAATTAGGGCAGGGGGAGAAGGAAGCGCTGTGGGCCTCTGTGGGTATCCAAAAGGACTTTTATACCTTAATTTAATGCATTAGGTCACTACTTTATGTCTTTAAGTCTGTATAGCATTAAATAAACATTTCCTTTCCTTTTCACAAATCTCTGGCATAGAGAGACCTCTTTCCTAAGGTGGTGGACATAAGGAACCTTGGCCTCTGTGTTTATTCTGTAACAGTTTTTGGCATCCTTGGGTGGGCCAATAATTGCCCCCTTGGACCTGTGTTCTGTAACAGGTCTGTAGAGAAGAAATAAGTTCTTCCTTCTTCGAGCTCTCCGTCTGCTAGAGGAGCAGTCCCCAACCTTTTTGGCACCAGGAGCAGGTTTTGTGGAAGATAATTTTTCCATGGATGAGGGTGGGGGGAATGGCCTTATAGCCTGCCACCAGGTGCAGCTTGTCACTTGCCACTCACTGATAGGGTTTTGATACGAGTCTTCAAGCACCTGACTTACTACGGTCTCTGTGCAGTGAAACTTCTCCGCTAATGACAATCTGTGTTTGCAGCTGCTCCCTACTGCTGGCATCACGTTCTCAGCTCCACCTCAGGTCATCAGGTATTCGATTCTCCTAACGAGCACACAACCTAGGTTTCTTGTGCACAGTTCACAGTAGGGTTCACACTCCTATGAGAACCTGATGCCACCGCTGATCTGACAGGAGGTGGAGTTCAGGCAGTAAATATAGACGAAGTTTCCCTCACTCACTCGCTGCTCATCTCCTGCTGCGTGGCCTGGTGTTAGGGACCCCTGTGCTAGAAGATGTGAAATATAAAGATAATTTCAATAAAGAGTGATGTAATGATAGAGGGATGTGCAAATGCTATATCTAAGGAAAGAACTTAATTCAGATGCTCTGAGCTGTGAGAACCTCCCCTAAAAGCAAAAAATAACATGTCTTGAGTTTTAAAGAATTAAAAAGATTTAGGTATAAGCAAGGTAAAACGATATATTTAAAGACAATAATTATATTTAAAAATGTTTTCTAACTATCTAGCTATGTATTTTGTTCTCAAACATTTATCTTCAGAGTAAAGATTTCCCTGAGCTATGACTTTTATTTCAGCTGCAGTCTCAATGTTTTCACATCTATTATCTATTCAGTAGTCATCTTAATGTCTGATATTTAGTGTTAATCTCTAAAGCCAGTGGTCTATAGATGTTCCTGTGTCCTCCTTACACCATTCTTCTACTTGCGTGGACCAAAAACTATGAAATTACTGTGATTCCTCTTTCGCACTTATACCCACGTTTAATCTACCTTCTATTCCTTCTGACTGGAAGGTGCTTCTCCCATCTCATGGCTTATTGTCTTATCTTTATCAAATTTTTTGCACAAATGTCTTTTTTCCCCACAAAGCTTACCATAATTATTTATTTAAAACTGCTAACGCTCTCACAGCCACCTGTATTTCACATTACAGCTCTACTTACTCTTGCAGCAGTTATAAACCTCTGATACAGGGTATGTATTTACTTAATGTGTATATATCATCTTTCACTAAAATGTATAGTCTATGATAATAAGAGTTTTGTTTGGTAAGTTTATTGTGGTATAGTGTGCTTAGGGAATTCCTGGTACACATTAGTTGCTAGTAAATATGATTGTATGATCACACATCTGTCTTTAAAAAGGCGGTACTACTGAGAATTTGAAGTTAAATGAACTATCTGAAAGTATTTCCTACTCTTCTGAGTTAATAAATAAATCAGCTTACTAGTCTCTTCTTTCATAGGAAATTCTTTGGATGTTGCACTGTTTTCATTGGAATAAAAAAAACAAATAGTCTTTATCTGCACATGTTAGTGTATCATAAGTATTATTGCCATCACCATGTTAAACATTTTATACATATTGCCATATTTAATTCTTGCAACTGACCTATGAGATAAGATGGAAGATTTGACTGAATTTGGGTTTAGAGGGATTTAAAAATGTGGCTAAATTAGCACAGTGGAAATTGGAATTCATACATTTTACTCCAGAATACATAAGTTACTCTGTCTTGCACATTATTACGAATGTAAAATATAGTTGTAACATGCTCATGAATAGGTAAAATTAACACCATTAAAATGTCCATATTGATCAAAATAATATATAGATTCAAAGCAAATCCTATGAAAATACCACTGACATTTTTCACAAAACTAGAAAAAAAAAACCAAAAAATTTATATGGAAGCAGAAAAAATCTTAAATAGCCACCACCGAAAGTTGTGGAACGAAGTTGGAGGTATCACACTACCTGTATTAAATTATACCACAAGACTGTAGTAATCAAAGCAGCATTGTACTGTTATAAAAACAGACGCATAGATCAATGGAACAGGATAGAGCCCATAAATAAACCCGCACCCATATGGACAATTAATATATAATAAAGGAGAAGAGGACATAAACTGGGATAAAGGTTATTCAATAAATGGTGCTGGAAAAGTAGACAGATACACACACAAAATAAAACCATACCTCCTTCTTACACCATATATAAGAATAAACTCAAAATGGATTAAAAACTTAAAAGACTTGAGACCTTATTACTCTTAGAAGGAAGCTTAGTAAAATCTTAGAGATGTCTTATAGCAGTATTTTTCTGCTATATCTCCTTGAGCAAGGGAAGCAAAATTAAAAATGAGCAAACGTCTTCCTGGAGTGAAATTGTGAGAATTCTTTATATAATTTGGAGATCAAACCCTTGTCTGACATATCATTTGTAAATATATTTCCCATATTGTTGGGTCGCTTTTCATTTTGTTGATGTTTTCTTTAGCTATGCAGAAACTTTTTATTTTGATGAAGTCCCATTGCTCTGGGGGACATATTGGTGAAAATGTTGCTGCATGGAACATCTGAGATTTCCCTGCCTATGTTTTCCCCTGGGACTTTAATGGTGTCTTGACTTACATTTAAGTCTGTTACGCATCTTGACTTTATTTTTGTGTATGGTGTGAGTTAGTGGTCTAGTTTCATGTTTTTGCACGTAGCTGTCCACATCTCCCAACATCATTTGTTGAAGAGACTATTTTTACTCCATGTTATGCTTTTGCCCCCTTTGTCGAATATTAATTGACCATAGAGACATGGGTTTGTTTCTGGGCTCTCTAATCTGTTCCATTGGTCCATGTGTCTGTTCTTATGCCAGTAACAGACTGTTTTGATTACAGTGGCCTTGTAATACGTTTGATATCAGGTATTGTGATTCCTCCTACTTTGTTCTTTTTCAAAATTGCTGTGGCTATTCGGGGTCATTTATGGTTCCATATAAACTTTTGAAATATTTGCTGTATATCTGGGAAATATGTTATTGTTATTTTAATAAGGATTGCATTGAATCTATAATTACATTGGGTAATATGGGCATTGTGATGATATTCTTCTAATCCATGAACATGACGTATGCTTCCATTTATTTGTGTCTTCTTTAATTTCTTTCTTCAGTGTGTGTAGTTTTCTGAGTATAGGTCTTTTACCTGCTTGGTTAGGTTTATTCCTAGGTACTTTATTTTTCTTGTTGCTATAGCAAATGGGATTTTTTTTCCTGATTTCTGTTTCAAAAAATACCCAAAAGAAATTATATATAATATTTAATATTAACATGATTATACATAATATATTATATATAAACACACTAGGGATATAATTTATATAATTATTATATACTCCTGGATATTGTATCTCTTATGTATAAAATAATTGACAAATATGTACATTTAAGATGTACAATGTAAAGTATATATTGAATGTAAACAATAATCAAAGAAGAAAATTAAAAATATTTTATTTTCTTGAAAGAAATAAGCAAATGAAACTACATCAAACTAAAAAGATTTGCACAGCAAAAGACACTCCACAAAACAAAAAGACATCCTACTAAATGGAAGAAGATATTCACTAATGATACACTCAATAAAGTATTAATACCCAAAATCTATAAAGAACTCATACAACTCAACACCCAAAAGATAAACAATCCAATTAAAAAATTGGCATAGGGTCTGAATAGATACTTCTCCAAAAAGAACATTCAGGTAGCCAACATACATCACCTATGAAAAATGCTCCCCATCACTAGTCATTATAGAAAAGCATATTAAAATCACAGTGAAATATTATCTTGCAACTGTCACAATGGCTATCATCAATAAATCAACAAACAAGTGCTGGCAAGAATGGTAAAAAAGGAATCCTCATGCATTGTTGTTGGGAATGCAGATTGATGCAGCCACTGTGGAAAACAATATGGAGGTTTCTCAGAAAATTAAAATACAGGACTGCCTTGTGATCCAGCTATTTCACTTTTGGGTATTTATTTGAAGAAACTCAACCTACAAATTTGAAAAGCAATATCTACCATCACATTAACTGCAGCCTTATTTACAATAGCCAAGTTATGGATGCAGCCCAAGTGCCCTGAACAGATGAGTGGGTAAAAAAGCAGGGGTACAAATATACCATGGAATATTACTTGACTGTAAAAAAAGAATGAAATTTTACCATTTGCAACAGCATGGATGGATATAGAGGGGATTATGCCAAATGAAATAAGTCAGTCAGACAAAGACAAACACCACATAATTTCACTTACTTGTGGAATATAGAGAACAATATAAACAACCATTGAAAATAGAAACAGACTCATTGATACAGAGAACAGACTGATCATTGTCAGAGGGAAAGAGGTTTTGGGGACTGCGTGAAAAATCTTAAGGGGTTAAGAAGTACAAATTGGTAGTTACAAAACAGTCACAGGGTGACAAAAACAGTCAATAATATTGCAATAACTATGTATGTGTCAGGTGGTGCTGGAAATGTCAAGGAGGACACTTTGCAAAGCATATGGTTGTCTAAGCAGTACATGCTGTACACCTGCACCTACACAAACTACTATTGAAAGCAATGAAATAAAATGTAATTGAAATAAACTATGTTTTTCCTGTAAAATTAAAACATTTGGTTTCTTCTAAAGCTCCATTTCTGTAGAAAATTAAACAACAAACAAACAAACAAACAGAAAAGATTTGTTTTGGAATCAGGGAAAATGAAGATCAATTTAACAAAATTTTCTATATTTTATATGTGCATTTGTGTATATTAAATAAAAATGTTTGTTTATAAAGTCACATTCCCTCTGTTTTCTTTGATAATATTGTATAAGGATTTGCTGTTTATTAACAGGCTCACAATTTATTTTCTGATACAGGTAAATTAATCTCTTTTATTCAGTTTGAACCAGTAATTCATACCAGTTCTTTGCTATAACATGTTATAAATTAAAATGCTTCTAGTCATGTTTGACCTCTAGTTTTTAGTTAAAGAAGTCTTAATGGATTTAATTTAAAAATTATTCTATAATAATATTCAACCTATCTTTTTCCCTTTGTCCTTGCAATTCACCTTCAAAAATGTTTAGATAATTTTTGATGATAAAGTTCTATGGAGGTCTATTTATTTGTAACTTTGTTTCAAAGACCTGAGCTGGTAGTTTCCTCAGATTTAATTAAATACAGGTATAATTTCTAAATTTTCATCGCTCTGTTTTAGCAATGTTATATCCTTGTGGCACAGTTTGGCTTCTTTCTCTGTTTTCATTTTTTTGTTTGTTTGTTTGTTTTTGTTTTAACAGCTTATGTCAAAAATTGATTCTGATTCCAAACAGATGGAATTTTCTCCTTTATCCAGCATCCACAACTACCTGAAAAATACAGCAGGCAAGATTCAGCACAGTCTCCCTTCTGATGAGTCTCGCCTCAGACATTTCAAACAACAAAGTTTCCTCCTGAGAAAATCATGTTCAGTTATTATAACCTTTAAGTGAAAGGATTTGGCTTCAAACGTGCTGGGATTTTTCTTCCCTCTTCTTTGTGAACAGCAGATTATTCTCCTTTGTACTAAATGAATGTCTGAGGGAATTGGAAGTCAGAAATCTGGCCCACACAATACTCTATTTCCTTGTCTGCCAGTGTCTACCAGGACTTCTTGGCAGACACACAAAAAAATAGCAAGACACTTTGAATAAACTGCACTGTATTAATCAAAGGCAAATACCAACACATTAATTTTTTCTAAATTTTTAAATTATAGCCATGACAAAATATTATTTAAAACACTTTTATTACAGTATCTTCAATAGGGCCAGTGCTTTACCAAAATGTTGTACACTTCCTAAGTATAATTAAGCTGCTATATTTGCAATGTTACTCTACATTATTTTTCATTTGTAAGCAATATAAACCTTACTTATTTCTATTGAGTTTTCTAGCAGAGGGGAAAAAAAAGGAAACTAAAATTTGTGCAGGCTTATGTTTTAAAGCCATGTTTTCGCAGCCAGACTCCAACAGTATTGAATCTCTCGAATTTTCAGATGTTTTCGGCACTGTGTATTTATATACAATGCCTGCTATGTTGGGAGGGCAGGTTCATCATCTCCTTGTGGGCTGGCTCCCTTTTTCTGAGGCAAGGACAAGTACTGGGTGCTAGGCAGGAGGATTTTCTTTTCACTTCATTAGCTCTCATTGTTAGTTCAATTTAAGGTGTCTTTTGAGGGTTCTAATCCATTGGAGAAGGTATTGTCTGGTCAGGGTGGTTAGAAGGATTGAACAAACCTTGAGGCAACAGGTTACAGGTAGCTATCAACAGAATGCCCTCAATGCATGGACTGAATAGAAATCCTGCTTGTAGCTAATAAGTGATCGCTCTCATGAGTGGAGGTGGACAGACTGCCTGGATTAGCTCTTCTGCTAACTCTGTATCAGTTGGCTCTTGAGACGCAAAACAACTCCAAAATTTGGAAGCTTAAAACAAACTAGACCACAATTTCAAGAGAATGATTTGGGCTGGGCTAACATTAACCTGGGTGGTGCTTCTGGTTTCAGATGAGTTGACTCATTTGCTGTACATAGTCCGTCACCACCTCAGTCGGGGGCCATTCATCTGGGATGGCCTAATCTGGCGTGACCTCCATCCTCCCTTTGGAATATTTATCATCTAGCTGGCTGGTTTGTTTACTCCAACAGAAAGTGAGTAAACTCCAAGGCACCAACACTCTTCAGGCCCGGAATTACATCATGTTTGCTAATGTCTTATTGGCCAAAGCAAGTTGTACAGCCAAATCACAGTAAGAAAAGAGCCACGTGGGCATTTCTACAACCTATCAGTGATTCTCTGGCCTTGCCAAGGTACTATAATCGGCTAGAATATCAGATTATTAATTCTTACCTTGCTATTTTCCACACGGAACTCTTATTAGTTCCTTCAAAGATAATCCTATGACTAATTCAGTCCTCCATAAGCTATAAACATAATTTTCTAACACATTTTTGACAGGCCCCTGGTTATCCTGAGGTGTGTTCAATCTTGCTATTTTAAGCTAGCAAATTTTAATTAGTTTGGTTAATGGTGTGTTTCTGGTGGTCTTTGAACAGTGGGTTTCATTAGCATATACTGAACCTCTATGAATTGTTAAAAAAGATATGCTAGATAATAGGATATAAACTTAGATAAGGAATTCTCTCTGTGGAGAATTCAACTGTCTACTTGGCGAGAGTCTCCTAAAATTTAAATTCTGGATTTTATACTGTGATGAGATGTTTACATGGTACAGAAATACATGCTTTCGTAGGAGTTATTTAGCCCAGAACCAGTGGGTATTTAGTAGGGGACCTGATCCCTTCCTTACAAAGAAAGAACCCAACAAATAAAATGGAATCAATAGGCTTTTACTTAAAAAAATAGATAAATAAAAGTATTATCATTGTCTTCCTCTTTCTCCTGGTAACATACTTTTACATAATAATACACAAAATGAGTTTTCCAGTTTTAGTGGATCCTCTCCCAAATGTTTGCCAGATTCACATAATGTGGCTTAAAATCCTTAAGCAGTAAACAATAGCCAGAAGGCAACAGTTTCATTTTTCAGGCTGAAAGTTTCTATCATGTTATACCAAGAATGTCACATTAAGACAAAATAGAAAGCCTCATGTTTTAAATGCCCTATTTATTTGCAGAATATCTGTTTTCTTGACATAGTCCCTCTAAATTTAAAGCTTGGGGATATTGGATAATACTAAATGAAACTTGGCAAAATGCCATTAGAAGATAAACACACATATTAAATTTTATTCTCCATCAAAAAATACTTTTTCATTTACAGCTTTATTTTAAAATACATGCCATATTCATTTATCTTTCCATTCTTTTCTGGGTCTAAGAAGATGAGATAATACTCTTTTATATTAATATAAAGTCTTCTTTCTCTATTCTTCTCGGTGTCCCTCCGGACTGTCTTGGGTTATGGTCTGCCAATTATCCCCTTCTGTTTTCCGTATGTATTTAGCCTCATCCTTTCTGCATGCCCTCTCCCTTTTACAAACAAACGGACAAAAATATTTCTAGGCTAGGATAGCTTTGAGCATTCTTCCCTTGACCTTGATACCTTTTTAAGTTATCATTCAATTTTTTTCTCTTTCAGCATTTGATAAAGGCAGTTTTAGTAAGAGCAAGCTTCACAAAATCCATCTTATACTACTGCCTGTATTTTATATCTTTAAATTTACTACTTAATCTTTTTTTGCCCTTATGTCATTAAAAATGGCTGTCCCTAGGACATAAAGACTTGGTGAGTCTCTTTCATTTGTCCTCAGTCCTCAGAAATGACTTACTAATCTGTATTTTTTCCTGTTCTCTTTGCTGAGAGATGGAGAAAGCCACTGTTAGGAGAGTGAGAATTAGTCCTCTCAGTCTCTAACAGGAAGGGATATCCTATGTTATCTTCTTAGGTACTTCCATTAGTATTCTCTTCTGCATGAGCATGGTTGACTTTAAGGATGTACCACTCATCTGATTCTTATCCTATGATACTTTAAATAATTTCTTGTGTGTTTCTTTTAAACTTAATATCCTTTACAAAGGAAGAGTTTATATTTACACTACTTTGTCTTTGCAGTGTGCAGCACAAAATCCTAAACTTTATGAGGTGCTTCGTGTCTTTGATGGCTATTGATTATAATAGCCTGAATCTAAACATCATGATGTATGGAAAGTTATGTACAACACAGTACAGCACAGTGGGGAGATAGGGTTGGGCATGGGGAGATAGATTTTAGTCATAAATTTTATATTTAATTAAGCATGTCCTCATGATAACTTTTTAGTTTTGTTGTTGAGGTAGACAAATAGGCAAACATATTATAGCTCATTCCTTCCATTTCTGCATTTTCCTCTAAATAATTCAACTGTTTTCAGATTAGCAGTGTGATACCTCTATCAACATCTTGCAGAAGCAATTCAGAGACAAAGGAGGGAAGGATGAAGACTGAGAAAGTATTCTTTTTTTCTTGAACTTCCCAGTCACTTCCAAGAACCAAGTGTTTACTCTTCCTATTAGTAACTGTTTTCAGCTTTGGTTGGTCAATCTAATATGATTTGAATATGAATGCTTCTCTTTAATAGAAAATTCAAGCTATGATGAGAAATTAATCAAAGTAGTGTTTTAAAGGAAAGATTTTTATACCCTTAGTTCCATGTACTATGATATGTTCTGAGCTCTTGGGAATATTCAGCAGACAATCGGGCTTCTGTTTCACCAGGCAAAACAAAATCACAGGGGAAATATTCTCTAATTTCACTTGATTTATTTTAAAATCAATATAAGTGTACAAAAAATCCCAGATATGTTCATGTAAATAAGAATGTAAATTGATAAATAATTACAGTAATAATTGTAGGATTCAATTCAGAAGTAATACTTGATAATATTTCTTGTTTAAAAAGACTTGTTTCACATCAAGATATTTTGTATTCAGATACTGTTTGAAATTAATTATTTTTTCTAACCTGAAAAAATGCTAAGTAAATTATATTAACTAGATTTATTAAATGTTGAAAATGCATACTGTAAGTAGGGTTAAAGTAATAGGTACATTTTAAAAAATACAGCTCATTCAGCATGAAGTGTGAATCTATGCCTGTGTGGCAGAATAGCTAGTGGTTAAATCTGATCTGTTACTATAAATAGCTGGTTTGAAAGCTAATACCAGAGCTTGGTAAAGCTCTTTCTTCAAAGCATAATGCAGGTTTATCATGCTTTTCCTCTGGGGTAGATGAAGTGCTGACATAGTAATTCACTGCAAACATCAGTATGTTCAAATCCAAAAGGACAAACTACTTCAGAAACACTTTGCTTCTTTAAAGGCAATTTCCAGAGCTCTTGTTACCCTGTAACTTTGTTCAAACTATTTCCTCGTTTAAGAGAGCACTATAAATAAATCTATCCCGTGACCTTCAATTCTCATCCCCTCCAGCATTTATAGCTTGTTATTAATAGAAAAAAAATCTTGCTTAGTGAAAATTGTATATGTGTATAGTATATCTACCTTATTATAATTTCTAATTATCTGTCTAAAGTTGCTTTGCATATGACCTCATTTGAAAAACACACACAAAAATCCACTTGTCTTTGTGTCCCTGGTAGAATGTGAGATTATTTCAAAAGTTACACACACACACACACACACACACATACACACACACACAAAAGTACTTAAAAATTATTCCCTCTGACATCACCACAGGCTGCACCAGCGTTCTATTACACAACACTAACATAACTGACTTTTACTTCTTGTCTTCAATAGCAGTTTAATAATTATCTTGAATTTTTTTAAATCCAATGTTATATATTTCATCAAAATCTTGCCTAATAGAATTATTTTTATACAAATAAATACCAAAATTATATTCCTGTTTAGAAACATTTGCTAATACAGCTGAAATTTCTTATTTTTTAAGTTGGAATTCCAAAACCTCCATTTTTCCTGCACATATCGCCTGAGAGATGGTATTTCCCAGTTTCGAGGAGCTCAAGATCTGGAACTTGCCTCTATGTACCAAAGCACACTGTTGACATTTACCTATCTATGATAATTTGGGCAAATTACTCTGGTTCTCAGTTTCTTCCCATCCCCAATAAAGATGATAATTCTGTTTTCCCTATGGATCTGTTATAATAATTAAATAAGTTAATATAAGTAAAAAACCCCACATGCTTCCTAGATCATGGGAATGCTATTTATGTGTATAATCATACTTTTATATACTCTATAAATTCAAATCATACTGGCCTTATTTCTCTAATTCATTTCTCTATTTTCTCCCAAATTTGCATATTTATGTAAATCAGGTTTTGCAACTTTTTGTATTCTAGTTACATTTGTAATATGTTTTGCATGTTTCTGTGTGTGTTCTGTACCACATATGGCTAAGCATGGTTTTCATGTGAGGGTTCCAGGTAATGAAATCCCGAAAGGCAAGAAAACTACATCTGTTTATTATTCGGTGATGGCGATGGTTGATGCCATGAGGAGAGTGAGTTTTTATCATGGCTGTCACAAGGACTTTATATATTTTTTGAAAATTCTTTAAGAATGTTATATATTAATGGAAAAAGCATGCTAAATTATTGAATTATTGAGAGTTATACAAATAACTAACATGTGAAAAAATAAAAAAGAAAAAAAACTTTTGAGAAACTATAGAACAGACATTGAGAAAGGAAAGGAAGATTAAAGAATGTATCAACCTCCCACCCACACGTAAGAAGAAAGACCCATAAAAATGACAAGAAAGAAGAGAGAAGTTATAGCAAATGAAATATGCCTAGTCATGTAAAATGTAATGACTAGCAAGATTTAATGAGCTTGGGAAAAATGCTACTCCAGAAGTATTCATTATACCTTTGGGTATTGTAAAGTACCTCATTAAGAGCAAAAGTCAATGAACAAATTCAGTCATATTTCAGTGGTAAATAATATTGTATAACATGAAAGGAACTAACCAATGTTTATAAGAATGCATTGTAATATGTTTTGCATATTTCTAGGTGTGTTCTGTACCACATACAGCCAAATACACTTTTAATGCAAGTGCTCCAAGTAATGAAATCCAGATAGGCAGACAGGGAATACTGGGAAAAGTATACCTGTTCAGAGCATATGAGTAACATTTGCTAATGTCTGCCTTTTAAGGAATTGCAAATTCTGGCACCATCCAACTTTACAAAATTATGATTCATTTGTTTCCTCGATGTTCTCTATACCAAACCTAGTAGAGATGATGCTATCAAAGTGTTTATTACCTGTGCTTGAAGATATAAAACCTTTCACCATAATGTAAATCAAAATACTTAGTAATGCACATTTTAGTTTAGCTTTCCTTACATTTTTAATTTACAATTATTCAATTTTATTTTTTTGTATTTATAACAGTTTATTTTCACCGTTGTGTCCAATGACCTTTAAAAAACTTTTTTTTATTGTTGTTCAATTACAGTTGTCCTCATCCCCCCCCCATTAATCTCCCCCACCTACCCACTCCCACCTCATATGTTCAGTTCTGTCCCTGCATTGTCTTTATCCATGGGACTTTTATAACTGTTCCTTGATTTGGCTCTTTCCCTCCTTTCCCCCATTACCCCCCTCACCTCCCCTCTGATCATTGTCTTTATTTCCATGTCTCTGTTCTTTATTTCCATATCTCTGGTTTTATTTTTATTTGTTTTGCTAATTAGGTTCCACTTATAGGTGAGATCATATGGTATTTGTCTTTCAACTACTGGCTTATCTTACCTGGCGTAATGCTCTCCAGTTCCATCCATGCTGTGGTGAAGGGTAGGAGTTTCCTCTTTCTTCCTGCTGCGTAGTATTTCATTGTGTAAATGTACCATAGTTTTTTGACCCACTCATTTACTGATGGGCACTTAGGTTGCTTCCAACACTTGGCTATTGAAAATTGTGATGCTATGAACATTGGGGTGTATGAATTCTTTTGAATTGGTGTGTCAATGTTCTTAGGGTATAATCCCAGTAGTGGAATTGCCAGGTCAAAAGAAAGTTTCATTTTTAGTTTTCTGAGGAAATTCCACACTGTTTTCCACAGTGGCTGCACCAGTCTGCATTCTCACCAACAGTGCACTAGGGTTCCCTTTTCTCCACAACCTCGCCAGTACTTGTTGTTTGTTGCTTTGTTTATAATGGCCCTTCTGACTGGTATGAAGTGGTATCTCATTGTGGTTTTAATGTGTATCTCTCTGATGGCTATTGATGCTTAACATTCTTTCATGTGTCTCTGGGCCTTCTGTATGTCCTCCTTGGAGAAGTGTTTGTTCAGGTCCTTTTCTCATTTAATTGACTTGTTTGTCTTCCTGGTGTGGAGTCATGTGAGATCTTTATATATTTTGGAGATCAAACCCTTGTTTGAGGTATCATTGGCAGATATGTTCTTCCATACAGTCAATTCCCTTTTAATTTTGCTGATGTTTTCTTTAGCCAGGCAGAAGTTTTCACATTTTCATAGTAAGACTTTCTTGATAAAAGAAGCAGTTCATTGATTCACATGCTAGAACAAACTGTCTATCTTCATGATGGTTACAAACAATTCTTAGACCAATACTGCTCAATGAATGACACTTTTAGTTACTCTGGTTATACTGTAGAGGGTAAACAGCTACCTGTGACTTTTCTACTCTCCCCTGGAAAATTATACCTATATAATTTAGCTTATGCTACTTTATTGTGCAGAAGGATCTACTCTTTTGGTCAAAATTTGTGGTTAATCTAAAATGCCATTAATAATTATCTTATTCCCTCATTGAGTAATTTACTCATTCTACAAATTCACTGTTTGTCTGTTTTCCAGGAGCACTTCTGAATTAAGGAGATGTATAAATAATTACATTTTTTTTCTGGCTAAACAAGTTATTGGTTTATATCTCTGAATGGAATAAGTCTTAACTTTATGGAACCTTAAATTTCCTATTATCCAGAAGTGAAATATTTTTCATTACTTAGTTATGCAAAGATGTAGTTGTGATTTTTTAGGGTATGACTGAACAATTGTAATATTTTGATATAACCAATTTCCACATAAAGGTTACTTGAGTGATGCATATTAATGTTTATTATTTTCTAAAAAAAAACACTTCTGTTGATAACTTACGATAATATAGAGTAAATGCCAGGATGATTGTTGGAGACTGGAGGAAAGTGTCAAGGACAAATGTGGAGCACTTTTTGAAAAAAATATTGCATGAACCACAATCATTATTTCACAGAAGATGATATTTTGTGATAAAGAATAGACAGAAATGAGGTTGACTTGAAAAATGATTAAAAATAGATTTCTGCATGTAAAGAAATTATAGGATATCCGTAACTTTATTTAATGTATACTTTTCTTTCCATGTACACACAACTGTATAAATATTAACTATATGTCAGAAACTGTTTGGAAGTGATTGACGTAATATAATGTAATCAGTAACTTAAGCATGACACTGCAAGTTTCACAGTCAGGGCTCAAGTGATAATGCATGGATTCATGAGTATGAGGCTTCCAGAAGATTGCCTAGACCACATCAAGTACCATATTACTACAATCATTTCCATTTTAGAGGTGAGGAATCTGAAGAAAAAGTGAGGTTAATTAACTCTTTAAACAACCACTAGCACATGAAAAATCTGAGATTAGAATCCCCAAATTTTAATTTTTAATTGGTATTCTTCACCCTTGAAACAATTGAGCTGCACATATATTGAGTGCCTTCCTGTGCAGGAGATGGATAACTCAACAAATGTACCCAGTGCATGATGGTTGTATATTGCATGATATGATGCTTATTATAGTATGGTGTGTGTGTGTGTTAGGAGGGGATGGGGATAATTTTAAGCAATTAGGCAGACACCATGATAAGGGGTTCTGTACTCAACTGTTGTACTTGTTTGATTTGGTGGCTATGAAGCTATTTGGAGAATAAATTGGATGAGGATAAGGAGAGGGCTCGGTTACCAGGTAGATGATTACTGCTGTACTCTAGGGCATTAAGTTGTAACAGTTAATGAGAACCATTGAAATGAAGCACTAGGTTTCCCTTGTGATATGATCTCAGTTGAAGCTGACTTCTGATATTGCACAATAAAGGGTGATACTAGAGGAGTAGATGTAATTTCTCTACCTTTATCTAATATCCTAATCTAACAAGTTTCCCCATCTTATGTTTAAAAGACTTGGTTGAAAACTCTGAGTAATCAAATTGCTTATGAGTAATCAAATTTCAAGAGTTTATAATAGGTATCATACTATTTAAATTTTGAGTATTAAGAATAACTATCCTGTTAAAATCCATATATAGAGTAATGGCATGCTTGATTTTCCAAGTGATCTTCATTCTCTCATCAAAATTTCTTTGTAATATACATTCCATTTTCTATGCTTTATCACATTTCTAGAATTATAAATTTTATGAAATACAATAAAGGTAACTTTTTTCTCCTAAAGACACAAATACTCTGCTTTAGTTCGTGTATATTTGTAGCTCTGAACTTTCCATATCCATTCACTTAATGTGATTCCTACATGCATAAAGGCAACTATTCTAAAGCATCTTCTGATGCTTTGTTACATACAGTAACTTACAATCTACAGTTTAGTGGAAAAAAAGGAGTAGACACTGTTGTTTTAGAGAATAATGTGTTGTATGTTTGAGATTGGACATTAAGTGCTTTGTATTACTTGCCAATATCATCCTTTTTTCCTTAGTAAATTTGAACTTTTATAATAATATTTAGCCTGTTACTGTATGTATGCATAACACATCTTTAAAGGAGTTTTTGAAGAACACTAGCATTTAATTTTCTTCTATGCAATATGAATAATTATTGTAGCCTGTGGTATTGACACAAAGTTAGGCCCATGAACCAACGGACTATTATAGAAAGCAAAGAAACAATTGCCCTGGCTGGTGTGGCTCAGTGGCTTCAGTACCAGCCTGGGAACCAAATGTTGCTGGTTCACATCCCAGTCAGGGCATATGCCTGGGTTGCCAGCCAGGTCCCCAGTAGGGGGCACAAGCAAGGCAACCACACAAGGATGTTTCTCTCCCTCTCTTTCTCCCTCCCTTCCCCTTTCTCTAAAAACAAATAAATAAAATCTTTATTTAAAAAAAGAAACATCTCTATGCATTTAAGGGAACTTAATATTTGACAGAAGAGACAGTGCAAAATGAAGAGACTATTTGCTGGATCCTTATAACTGGGAACTGAGATAAAATAATTTTTCTTCCTGACTTATTTTTAAATAATTTTACTGTACATGTATGTAATATAAATGTCATTCAGTGTTTTATGATTTCCATAGGTAGTATCTTACTCAGTGGTCAGGAAACATTTCTCCAAGGTCAATTCCATGTTAGCGGGGCTCCAAGGAAAGGAGCACAGATGCACAGAAACAAGCGGTAATGGTCAACTCTGGTTGACTACAAAGCTTGCACCGCAGCCATTCCCTGGTGTAGTCCCCAGAATGAGGGATGGGGTGAGGGACAGAAGCTCTCCCAGCCATAAGCAGAGATATACCAAACATTACCCCATCGAACAGCTACAACCACAGATATTAGACCCCCCAATAACCAGATTATGCCACACAGTTGGGACTGATGTTGGGTTGGCAGAACAGGGCTAAAGCCGAAGTTTTGCATGTTTCGTCATTAATCCTGATGCCACCAGAGGTAGGATCAGTTTTTCCTGGCTGTGCAACACCACAGTCAAAAGTTGAGATCCCTAAGTTCTCCTAAGGGTGATGTCTGGACCTGATAAATGGCTGTGCAATGGCTCAAAGGATGGTGTGCGATCAGTGGCTGTATACCTGCCACTGACACGGCCTCTGTGAGCTCTCCCCAGTCCAGGCTGTTCTCAGGTCCGGGCCCGGGATTGCTAGTCCATTTGCCCCTGCTGACATGACACCTACTAAGCATAGGAAATAAAAGAATTCATCATTTGCCTTCTAGATGTCACATTAAAAAGATACAATAATTGAAAGGAAACTTTGATAAAAGCCATAATGGAGGAGAATGTGTGATTTGTTGCAAAAAGATGAGGGCAAATAGAGTTTTACACAAAGAAGACAGGCACCTAGACTTTTTTAAAGTTAAAGTGGAAATATTTCTTATTTTGACATAAGGAAAAATATTACATATATTAATGGGTAGAACTGGTTTAAGATGAATCATAGATTTTGGGAAAGTACTTTAGCCTTGTATTTATGCTAGTGACATGTAATCAGGAGTCCTGATGTTTAACCTCCAAAAACATAAAAGAAAAAGTGGGTGGGTGAGGAAAACAATGATGGGCTCACAGAGATGAATCTGCCAGGCCCTCTTTATGCTGCTGTTGAGTAGCAAGCTGGAAAAGACATCATTTTGTACCAACTCACTTACTTAGCACCAGAACCTATCTCAGTAGTTGCCCCTTGTGCACGGGGGATTCATTCCAAGACCCCCCAATAGGTGCCTAAAACTGTGGATAGTATTGAATCCTATATAAACTATCTCTTTTCCTGTATGTACATATGCTTTATGGCTTATTTTTGGCATATTTGAATTGCCAGCATTGTGACTCTTGAATTTGGGGGACACTAATAAGTAAAATATGAGTTACTTGAATACAAGCACTGGGAAACTCTGATAGTTAATCCGATAACCAAGATGGCTACTAAGTAACTAATGGGGGTTAATGTGTACAATGTGGGTATGCTGGACAAAGGGATGATTCATATCATGAGCTAAACAGAGCAGAATGGCTTGAGAGTTCATCCCACTACTCAGAATTGCACACAACTTAAATCTTATGAGCCACCGAAATGAAACTGTGGATGAGGGGTTACTTGGGAAATTTCCCATCTCATCATATATCTATTTAGAAGGAGAAATGTGTGGAAATGGAACGTCATTATTTTAAATATTTTTCTCTCAAATTTCACCGTACCTGTTATTTTTTTCCAAATCCCCCTGTTTGCCAGCAAGTATTTTCAAGACCCAGTTGTGCTTGTTACAAATGGCACACCACCAGTGGAAAGTGGAAAATGCCATCTTTACAAATGTGTCATACTTGGAAAATTCACATGCTTTCCGTGCCCTTTCCCAACAATGCTCATATTAATCCCATAATGCAAAAATGTCTAATTACAACCAATGTGATAAGCAGCCAGTTATCTGCATTAAACATATGTGTTCCTATTCATTGCGCAAGTAAACCTATTATTTCCCAGAGAAATCAGAGTCATTAGATCGGAAAGGCTTACTGAAATAAAACTCTGCTAAGCGAAATTAAGGATTTCTATTTTAGCAGAAAACATATCATTGCAAAGTAAATGACACATTAATAGACATAATTAGCACTATAAAGTGTTCAAGAGTCTTGAGAAAATTAATATGAGTATTAAGTTCGAATGTGGTAGCTTGCTTTGGAGGCCATCTACATATTCTATTATGAGCAGGTTTTAAGCATATTAACACTTTAAACAGGCTTATGAAGAAACAGATACTCTTTGAAGCAAGAAACTGGAAAATGGCATAAATAGAAAATTGAACTCCCCAAATTATCAGAGATTCCTTACTAACTAAGCTTCTTCCTTTTTGATCTTAATGACAAATTACTAACTCATAACGCCAGGAAAAAAATCCCTTATATCCAAAGCTGAGTTTAGTATTAACAACTTGGTGCTTCTCAATTTCTTGGGTGCACCATGCTCTCAGCATCGTGCTGAGGCTTACATCCCTGATTAGTAAGATGTCAACAGCGTGCAAAGCTTCAGTAACAACTGGCATTCATGTAACAGTGTTTGTACTTTCACTAATAGTTAATGGCTATTATTTTAGGAGCTAGATTGGTTCATCAAATAACAATTTCGAGCAATTTATCTTCCTTATGAGGCTTAAAATAATACTTTATTCTCAAACAATGCAGTTGCTGCCCATGGGGCTTTCAAGATAAAGTTCAAACTCATTAGACAGCTTAGGTCTTAAGCTGCCCCAGGATCACTGACTTCACTTCTGCTGCAATTTCTTCTGTCTCTCAAGTTCTCAAGCCCCATTCATTTCAGTTTTGCTGAAATTCTTACAGATTGAGCTATGGGATTTATTACCTCTCTGCCTTGTCTTTTCATCTTCACTTGATTTCCTTTCCCTCATCCTAAAAAATCCAATTCAGCCAATTGTCTTTTTTTTTTTTTTTTGTAAAAAATCCTAAGTGTTTATTAGATGTTATTTCCTTGTTTCTGTTTTACTCTCTGCTTATCCTGTTAAGACACCAATCACACCATTATAATTCTTGATGTACATACTTGTTTTCACCTCTAGATTTCAAAATCTTTTAAGACCAACTAGGGACTTAATCCTGCTTTGTATTCTCAATATGTAACATGGTTTTGAGTTTGATGTAAGTGTGTTGCATTTTTAAAAATGAAACAGTCGATATTACTAGATCAATTATACAAAAATGGCAAATGATATCACAAAGGAGATCAAGCCAGTAGAGAACCGATTTTAATCCTTGCCTTCTAATATGAAATAACAAAGCAATGCAAGTTCATATTAATGCCTGGCTTATCGATTGACTTATGGTTTTTCTTTCATTCAATAAACATTTACCGAGGGCATGCTAGGGGCATGGCATTTTGTGTGAGGCACTATGTAAATAGATCAAACCTGAAAGAACAACTAGATCCAGGTTTTCAACACAATACCCTGTCATGTAAATAATTTTGAAAACTAAATCATATAAATAAAAAGTTTTAACGTATGAAATTTCCTATGGCTGAATGGTATGCTGTCAGCACAGATTGTAATGGGCCAACAGCATTGTGTAAGGTTCACTAGAGAAGCTAAACGGACCTGGCCTCATGTTGTCTGCACCAGGAGTTCCCATTGACTCCGTTGCTTTGTGGATTGTTTTAACATTTCCTTGTAAGCCTTGCTTTTCTCTGAATATAAAGCACCCTTGAAGCAAGATATCTTTAAACTGTTCACTATGTAGTTATTGTTCATTTTTTAAAGTTTTTCCTCAGGACTCAATTCTTCATTCAGCCTAGCAGAAAAAAGTCTATATTATTGTCTTAAAGTACCTGATCCCCCCTTAAGCTCTTGAATATATGCCTAAAATAATGTATGTTAAAAGAACAAACAGCTCATTTGTGGAGTAAATACCTAGTGGGTGGTCGGTAGTGAATGCAAAGGCAGCATTGTGTGATTTGGGGCAAGTCAGTTAATGTTTCCAAGCCTCAGTTTATTATTTTGTAAAATAAAGGGAAGTGTGTCTACTTCATAAGACACTGGGTACATTAAATGAGTTAATACATATGAAGGTCCTACAACAAATCCTAGCATATAGTAAATGCTTCATAAGGGTGGCCAATACCACACACATACACACCACCCATATATTCATATGTAGAGATGTGTAACGGACAAAGGAAGAGGTTATAGAAGAAGCAGATACCTAGAAATAAATTTTCTATAATTATGGTAATATGTCCAGGGGTTAGCTATATATCGATTCTTTTATTCACTTTAAAATTATTATGCTATAAAGACAGAGTATTTCATAAAATTAATCTCCCAAATTTGTGCTTAATTGCATTTCCCTAGGGATTCAAGTTTTGAATGAGAAAAAAGAATATTTTCAAGTAAGATTATCAGTATAATAAAATTTTATACTGATAAAATGGGAAAGTAAAAATTGTTTTCAATATTCTTTATATAGAAATATCCCAAAGAATTGATACAATTTTAAAACATTTCTTAAATAAAATAATCAGTGCAGTTGTTTGGAGACAGTGGGGCAGTTACTAACAAAAAGCATAAATCTTGCATGAGGTTAGTTAAATCAGGTCATTGACGTTTGACATATGCACAGAATGAAAAATATGAAATTTATTCGATTAAATCATAAAGTATTTTTCTTAATAGGAATAAATCAAGAAAAACATATTAGGCCAGATATACTAAAAACTTTGGCCATTTTAATCATGTTCTTTTTTCCATATATTGTGTTTATATTACATTATCAAAACCCCTCAAGAAAGAAAAAAAACTGGAATATTTCTATGAAAATGTGTAAGTTCTTCATTTTGAAAAAAGAGGGGAGACAAGATTTTTTATTAGGCCACTTAATAAAGTAAGTTCTGTAACAAATCATTACTTTTGTTTTCCTCAGGTTCTTCCATGTTTTGGTAAAATTATTTTATTTCAATACAAAACTAAATTGTCTGACCCCTTTCACTTATATACAAATAAGCTTTTCTCCTTCCCTCCACCACTGAAATTATTCTAGTAATTTTCTCAAACTTTTTTTTCAAAAACTAAATCTGAATGACTTCTCTGTCTTCTCAGATAACTTGAAATTACTGATGTTGTGCTAAATGTCACATCAACAGCAAGAATATTAATCTAAATTTTCAATGTGAACTGTCATTCAAAAACGATTATAACAGCTAATAATTGGAGTTCACTTGTCATGTTTTATGTCCTAACTGTTCTAAAATATCAATGAACATTTTGTCAAAGTTGAACTTAAAAAAAATTGAACCATATCATTAGTTGCTTAGGTTGTCAGACCAGAGAATTTTGGTATTGAGACACACAAGATATTTCCTTCAATAAAATTTTTACTTTAAAATAAACTACCTTATTTCCTAACTAACATCTAAAGGCACATTCCCCAATAATGAAGCAAAAATTAATATTTAAGAGGTTATACTCAATACGATTGAGATAGAATTGACATTCAAAAAATTAGATGTCTGTTTAGGCCTATTTATGTGTTACCACTTTATACTTATTTTTATAATAGATCTTTTAAAATTTTATTTTAATTGTTGTTCTTTTACTCCCTTCCCAGCCCACCTTTTAAAGCTATTTTAGTTTCGTAGAAAATTGATTTTATGTTCATTTTCAAATTGTAGATATATGTAAAGCTGTTAATTTCATTATGGTTGAGAGTTACGAAAACAAGTCCAGGATAAATATATTAAAATGTCAAATAAATATACAGGTAACGAATGATCATGTTTCTAAGTTGAGAAATGAAGCAGGTATTTATGAAGTGATTTATAAAAAACACTTTTCAGCAACCTCTATATACTTTGCATATATAGTCTATTTTATTAAGACTATTTTTTCCTCTGTTTCTAAAAACCTATTGATATTTTTGTATAAAGTTTCTGTGCAGTATTACAATAAAGAGAAAGTATTAGCTTTTATTGCTTCTAATGCATGGGAAAATAAATTTATAAATATTTTATCAACATTTAAAAATTCACTATGAGACATATGGACTCCAAGAAAAATGCTTTTTAAAATTTATTACTAAAATATTACTTGATAATAGGAAAATCTTTTAACAAATATCATTAACATTTCCAAATAACATTTCCAATAAAAATCACCTTGTACTTATTCCATGTACTATTTATTTAAAAGTTGAAAATTATACCCTAGTTACTCTCTCATCACTAGCTTTCTGTTGCATAAGCTTAGTAATTCCTCATACTTTAGAAAACTGGATTTCTTTTACTTGTGACTTATGAAGGTTTATTTCTGAGGAGCAATCATTAAAATATTTTACAAACAAACTATATATAATCATTAAGATCTGCTGAGCTTGTTCTGTAGTAACAGTTACATTTATTAAACAGTAATTAAATAAGGACATGTTTATTCTGCAAGTGCCTTTTCTTTAATATTGACAATGTGATGCTTATCTAACATATTTGTACAACATTTATTATACAAGTCTTTATGCTTTTGTAATAGTTGCTGCTTTATAGAAATATACAAATTATTAGAAAACAGAATATGTGATAATATGTGGTAATGTAATATATGATGAAAAAAGAACTATGAGGAAGTAGTTGCATTATAATTTAACTATTTGGACAAAGTAGAATTAGATTTGAATAGCAATTTCACAGTTGAAATGGGTAGAGAAAGTTTATGAAATAGATAAGACATATTTCAAGAACACATGTGTGTAATGGAGAATTCTGGGTACATTGGGCAACAAAAATGTGTTACTTTTGGCTGAAGCAGTGACACTCATGTACATTTGTTTTTCTTTGCCCCTTTTTTCCCCTGGGACTTGACCCACTGATTTCTCTACCTGAAACCTCAGTCTAGTTTTTTATCTAATCCTCATGAGGAAAATCGAATATCAACAACTATACCTACTCATCTGATAAGGATCGGGAGTTTTGGCTTCATTTCTAAATCTGGAACTCAGTGACATCCGACAATAACAGTATTGCTTTTTGGGGGTTGCCCTGGATACCAGTGTGTCGGAGGCCCTGCTTCTGGGAGACACAGCACTGGTGCTGTGCCCCATCCCTGCCTCTTTTTGACTTCAGCCCTCTGCCCCGACATTGGGCCAACCCCTACGGTGACACTTCGTTTATCACCTCACATCAAGTACTGTAAGCCCTGTAGAACAGAGCACTGGAATGAATGTCAGACCACCACAAGAGACCCCTGCTTTTCATGGCTCTGTCCTGGATAGGAGATATGGTTCTTTCACTCGTAGATAAGAGGCCTCTGTTCTCCTGATGTGTGGATCCCCTAACATGGTGTTCTGTTCATCTGAATGATAATGTGTGATAATGCAGAAGTTACTGTGTTGTTGTTGATTTGGAGAGTGAGACATGTGGAAAGATGATGAATATCATTGTGCTTGAATGTCCTGAATAGTGAGTGTCTTTCAGGGAGATGATGAAAGAGAAAGCATTTTCTAGGAAAAAAAATGTTGAATTTGCCTTTTGTCTTTCTGACTATGAGTAATTTATAAGATAAAAAGCCACTATTTTTGAGACGCAATGAGATAGGTAAATTTCAGAGTATTGATCTGGGCAGATTAAATTGGTTTTAAATCATTAGCTTATGTTACTGACAGAAGCTGTGGTAGCGCATTGTGCCACACAAGAAAAGACTGAGTTGAACATAACCATTTGCATTTTGGTGCCATCAACATGGAGTGAAATCTAAAATCTCACTAGTGGTCAGTTCTCTGAGGTTGTGTTGATCAGAACTATTTCTGCACAAGAAATCATTCCCCAAATTAGTGGCTTGAGATGACAACTCTTTGTGTAGCACATCATTCTTGTGGTTAACAAAACAGGCTAAGTTCAGCTGGGTAGTTCTGACCACTGCTATGTTTACCAATGGGACTGCACCAGGCTGCTGCTTTGGCTAGAGGCTGGTTAGTCTGGCCTGATCTCTTCTGTTATGGCTTTTCTCTTCTCTTTGTGGTTTCTCAACCTTGGAAAGGTTAAGCTGGGCACAAGCAATGCAGATGGAAAGCAGAAAAGGGGCAGGTTTAATGAAGACTAGAGTCAGAACTGCACAACATCATTACTGCTGTGTTCTACTGGTTAAAGCAAGCCAACGAGCCAGCGAACACTCAGGAGGTGAGGAAACAGGCCCCACTTATTCAAGGAAGGACTACTAGATCAAGTTGCAAATAGTCTGGAAAAGATGTTGTCATTTTTGCAAATAAACTAGCACAAAAATGAAACAGTAGAAATACATGAAAGAGGAATGCCAGATAATCAATTCTACACCAAGATTGACTAAGGGAAATAATTAAGTGAATAAATTAATAACTCAAATTGCTAAATTATCATGTAACTCATTTCTAGAAATTGTGACTCTTGCTTTCAATACACACAAAAGTAGACAAGGACTAGATAGCAGGACCATTTATTAACAATTCAAAGGAATGATTTTTAGAACATTTTTCTGTGCACTTAAGTACATTTTTTGTTTAGTATCCAGGGCATGAGCATTGTAAGCTACATTGGGAATCCCTTGTCATTTGAGAGGAAATGTAGCTTTCTAAGGGTGTGAAGACTGTTTTTGTGTTATGTTGATGGCTAATGTAGAGCTGATTCCTAATAACACCTGCTTACATGAGTATTGACAGCCATGGGAAAAAAATGGTTATTTTAGCAGACTTTTCTTTCTTGTTTCTTCACTGACCTCAAGGTCTGTTTGCTCACTTAGCAGTGGAGTAAATGTAAAAAAGTAAGTAAGTAAGTAAATAAATAAATAAATATGAAAAAAGCAACTCTGTAGCAAGAAATACACTTTCCTAAAATGGTTTCCAGGAAATGATGAAAGCTTCAAAAGTGTGCAGTAGACAACAAGGTTACAGAACTGAATAACTGAATATATTATCAAGAAGTAGTCCACATTAGCCTCTGCTAGACACATCAGAGGAGAGATGCTATTTTGCTCACTGTTGTTTCTCCAGTGGTTAACAGAGTCATTTGCAAATAAATGTTCAATAAATATGTGTTAAATGAATGCATATGAGCAAAAATAAATGAATAGCATAGGCTTGTGCTGAATACATTTTCTAAATTTGTAAAATATCACCAACATGATAAAAAAGCAACTTTCATTGGACCCTACATGTTAATGTATTACATCTGAATAACAGAGTTTTTTTTCCTAAAAGGCCAGCCTGAAGCATGCATATTAGCAGTCTTCAATCTTTCAAATATGCCTAAATGCATATACTGCATTTGCTTACTTAGTGGCAGACAAAGGACATCTGCATATCCTTTCCTGAAATTTAGAAGGTCAGCAACTTGGCTTTGCCAGTTTGAAAGAACTCACAGTGTAGGCCACATGTAAAACAGGCAAATGGAGAATTTAAGTAGAGGGGTAGTCGGGTTGCAGATGTGGAAGTTGGGGCAGGATAAGCACAGAGTAAAGTTTCCTAGTAGATGGGCAACATTTTGAAAGGCTTGGAAAACAAGAGAGAGGTCATAGATAAATAGATTTAACTATAGATATTTCACATTCCAAACATTAATTTTCCTTATTGACTTTTAGAAAACAATTTTTAGGTGTACTACCAATTTATTTCTTTTTCTTTGCCGATTTCCTTGCTCTCAGTTATTTAAAAACATTTAAAAAGACACATATTTGAAAAATGGATGATTAAAAATACAGCAAGTTTTTAAGTTGTTTCCTATTGATTGCAATAATTTATATATATATCTTATATTCATCTTCACTGTAAGGTCTTTGATAAGCAAGGAAATTACATTGCACTTCTTACTATTGAATTTAAATGGTTATATATTTAAATAGATCTTTGGGGGGGGGAATCCCTGATTTAACCTGAAATAATTCACAGTAGCCCCCCCCAAAAAAAAAGAAAAAGAAAAATGGGGAAAAGTCTTCCAGTTTCTAATGCAATTGTATTCTTGTTATGAAAATACCATTAGCTCAAGGGATTATGGCTGCTCAGAATCTTTGGGAATTCAATTGAATATTTTTATTTAAAATAATCTTCATTCGGACTGTAATAATATATCAACTAGTATTATTAATTATACAAAAAAACTTTATAGCAACATTAGAAGAAAAATTGAAATAAATGACCCATGATTCCCACTGTTCAATCAAACATTTTTGTTAATTATTTCAAGTTTTCTTTCAGTTTGTTGATCACATTAGTCTTAACTGTATAACACTGTGAACTCAACATAACTGCAATTCTCAAATTTGCATTTATTGAAAATTTTATATTTAGTAGAACAGAATATAACGGTGACTAAGTGCTTTGGATTCTGAATTAAGGAGATTTAAAACTTCTGTCTCTTGACTTTCTCATTATGTAAACTATTGTATTATGCATAATATATTTGGCATATTATTGGTAAGAATAAGCATTACATAAATTATAACTACTAAAACCATGATTATTATGGTTATTGTCAAAAACAATGGTTCAAAATATTCTCTTGAATAAATTCATAGGTTATCATGCTAAATCATGTCTCTTAATCATCTCTCTTCATATCAGTCATCACAAGGAGCCTTAGATGCTTAAGCTAACTTTCATCTCTTACCCTCTAATTCCTTTAAGGCTATGCATACAGCTAACCTGTCTTTGGCCACACTCTCATGGAATTTCTAAAACCGTTCCCCTAGCTGGGGAAGAGCAACACATCCCCTGAGAGAAGGGGATGACCTGGAGCTCGCAACTAGGTCACGGTGTTCTCCCATTGACAATAAAGATGTTCCCAAAACACCAACATCTGACAAAAACACTCTGTGGCTGAGTGGATAAAAACAAAAACCAGACAACTTCAAAATCATGTCTGAAAACAGATAAAAGCAAGCACATTCTCCAAAACAGCAAAATGACTACATCTTTTATACTAGTTAATTAATGTGTGTGACTGGTACTTCTTTACTGATAGATTTAGCCTTGCTTTTTTCTTCAGACCATCTAGACAGGAATTATGAAAACACCCAATCAAGTTATTACTCCATTTCTTCACAACATCGAATGTAGAGCCAAGTTCCTCTTCTTATTGCATTCTCCACTAAATAACCTAACACAAATCTAAATTCTGGGGTAAACCATTTCTAACATTCTCTCACAAAAACACCCAGTGTTGCATTTTGGTACAGCAAGTGGTAGCAAGATGCCTAACTTTGTTGAACTACATGTGTATTCCTTGTGTTTTTTGGCTGAAGAGTAGTGACAGAATCCTCTGAATTTTATGTCCATCAGAAGCAATATCTGCTACATGCTCAATATCTTTTCTGAACCATCCTTTCATATTTTAGCCGAACTGAAAATCATACTCTCCTTGAGCTCACTACTTCCTCTTCAGTTCCCTCAAATATTGGCTTCTTTTCCTTCCTCAGCCTCCATATTATTGAGCCTAGACTCAGAAAAATGTCCTTGTTGCTCCATATTCTCTTTTTCAAACAATTCTTCCCACTTCCATCCCTCTTTTCCCGCTTTGAGTCAGGTACCAGGTGTTAGCTCATGAACTGCACCTCATTGTTTCTAGCATCTTCCAACCCTTCAATTTTTCGCTACCCTCTTCACAATACTTTTATTTGCAATAAAATATCATTATTTTCAATACTATTTCTGTTCTTATTTTTGGCTACTTTTATATTCTCGTAGACAATTTTCTTCTAAATCCTGGTCTGCTGGTCCTTGAGTGACTCTCTTCCATTGAATTCTGCCTTCCACATATCTTAGCTTCTCACTTTCATGTTCATGATCTACCAGGGGTGTCCCCCTGAGAACTTGTGGGCCACATGCATCCCAGGATGGCCATGAATGCAGCCCAACACAAAATTGTGAATTTACTTAAGATACTATATATATTTTTTGTTTTTGTTAGTGTTTATGTATAATGTGTGGCCCGATACAACTCTCCTTCCAGTATGGCTCAGATATGCCAAAGGGTCGGACACCCCTGCACCTTGCTATTCCTTATTCCCATGATTTCAGTTCCATGCACTTCATGCTCAGATACAACCTCCTATCTTTCTAGCTCACTGGCTTTCCTGTGGCACCACCCCAAACCTATATGAGAGTGTAATGAAGAAAAAAAAATAAAAAGCAAACCGAATGTTCTCAGATTAAATGCAATGGCCAAAACTTCAAGTGACTATTCAAGTTGCTAGGCAGTCACACTACATGTTCTTCATTCATTCGGTCTCCAACCCACTAGATGATATTTTGTTATCCTCAACACCTCCTCCCCATACTCACTTCCATTTGATGATTGTTTCTCAGTTACTAAAACAAATGAAGAAATCAGAAGATAATCTTCAAACACTAAACATTAGTTTTTTATTGGTGTGTAACAAATGACCTCAAACTTAATGCCTCACAGCAACAAGCATATTAGGTCATGGCTTCTGTGGGTCAGGAATCTGGGCATGACTTACCTGGATTACCTGCTTCAGGTTTCTCACAAAGCTACACTCACAGTGTCAGGCCAGGCCAGGGTGTCATGTAAAGCTTTACTGGGGAGAGATCCTACTCCAGGCTCACATGGTGGTTGTTAGGATTCACTTTCTTGAGAGTTCTAGTACATAGGGCCTCATCCCCTTGCTGGCTGTCAGGTCACATTAGGTTTTTGTACCTGGGCCTCGCTAAATGATGGCTTACATCATCAACACCAGCAGGGAAGCAAATCAATAGAGTTTACCAGCAAGATAAAAGTTATAATCTAATGAAAAGTGATCATGAAGAGGATATCCCACAATCTTTGCTGTATTCTATTGATCAAAAACAAATAATAAGTTGTGCCCACACTTACATGGAGAGAATTACATAGGGACAGCTATACCAGATAGCAAGTATATTAGTATATTTGTTGGCTATCAGAGTTTGCTTGCCATAGATCACAAATACCACATCTTTCCACCTACTAGAATCTAAGCTCATCTTTCAAAAAAAGTTTCTTGATTCATTTGTTTTACCAGCTTGCAAAGCATTTATTGGTTTCTTTTTATAATTAAATTTCTTGAGTTTAAAAAACTTCTTACTCACCATCTCTAGTTTCTCTCATTCTCTTTCAAACCCAATCTAGTCATTACACCCAATACTTAAGTGGAATTGCCCCTGTGGAGGTCACCAATGACATTTATGTTGCTAAATTAAATGGTGAATTTTAATGCCTTACTTTATTACTTTAGCAGCAGTGTTTGGCATGACAGATTATTAGGCTCCTTGAAACTTTTTTTAAAAATTAGTTTAGGATTTCATATACTTTTTGCTTTCCACTTCTTTCACTGAACAGTCCTTCTTAGTCTCTCCTGATGTCTTCTCTCCTCCAAACTAATGTCTTTTTTATTTTTTTCTTTTTTTAAATCTTTATTGTTTTTTTCCATTACCATTTAGTCCTCTTGTACCCTCCTCTCCCCAGTGATCACCACACTGTTATCCATGGCCATGAGTCCTTTCTCCTTTTTTGTTTAATCCCTCCACCCACAACCTCCTCTCCCCACTAGCTGTCATCCTGCTCTCCTTCTATGAATTTATTCCCATTTTCCTTGTTAGTTCAGTTTGTTCATTAGATTCCACATATGAGTGAAATCATATGGTATTTGCATTTCTCTGATTGGCTTATTTCAGTTAGCACAATGCTCTCCAGGTCCATCCATACTGTTTCAAAGGGTAAAATTTTCTTCTTTTTTACAGCTGAGTAGTATTCTATTATGTACATGTCCCATAGTTGTTTTATCCACTCATCTATTGATGGACACATGGGCTGCTTGCATATCTTGGCAATTGTAAATAATGCTGCAATGAACACGGGGGTGCTTATGTTCTTTCAAATTAGTGTTTTAGATTCCTTTGAATTTATTCCCAGAAGTGGGATTGCTGTGTCAAAAGGTAGATCCATTTTTATTTTTAAAAATATTTTATTTATTTATTTTTAGAGAGGGGGGAGGGAGGGAGAAAGAGAGGAAGAAAAACATCAATATGTCGTTGCCTCTCATGTGCCCCCTACTGGGGAACTAGCCCACAACCCAGGCAGGTGACCTGACTGGGAATCAAACTGGTGACCCTTTGGTTTGCAGGCCATTGCTCAATCCATTGAGCCACTCCAGCCTGGGCCCATTTTTAATTTTTTGAGGTTCCTCCATACTGGTTTCCACAGTGGCTGCACCAGTCTGTGTTCCCACCAACGGTGCAAAAGGGTTCCCCTTTCTCCACATCCTGGCCAGCACCTGCTTGTTGATTTATTGATGATGGCCATTCTGACAGGTGTGAGATGATATCTCATTGCAGTTTTAATTTGCGTTTCTCTAGTGATTAGTGATGTTGAGAATCTTTTCATATGTCTATTAGCCATCTGTATGTCTTCCTTGGAGAAGTGTCTACTCAGGTCCTTTGCCCATTTTCTGATTGGGTTGTTTGGTTTTTTTTGGTGTTGAGTTTTGAAAGTATTTTATAAATTGTGGATATTGACCCCTTATCAGATTTATTGGTGAATACATTCTTCCATTCAGTGGGTTGTCTTTTTATTTTGATGATGGTTTTATTTTGCTGTGCAAATCTTTTTAGTTCAATGTAACCCCATTTGTTTACTTTTTTATTCTCATTCCCTTGCCTGAGAGATATTTCCATATATCTAAGAAAAAATTACTATGAGCAATATCTGAGTTTTTGCTGTCTATGCTTTCTTCTAGAGTTTTTATGGTTTCAGGTCTAATGTTTAAGTCTTTAATTCCTTTTGAATTTATTCTTGTGTGTGGTGTAAGAATGTGGTCTAGCTTCATTTTTTTTGCAGATATCTGTCAAATTTTCCCAACACCATTTATTGAATCAACTGTCTTTAGCCCACTGTATATGCCTGCTTCCTCTATTGAATATTAATCAAAATTACATCTTTTAGCAAAATGTTTACCCTGTTTTCTACACTTAGTCTCCTCTTTTTTTTGTCATCTGGTATTATATTAAATACCAGGTATATAGTCAAAGTTCCCAAATATTCTTTCTAGTCCAAATTGCCCTTCTGAAAACCAGACTTGTATATTCAGCAGCGTACTAGCCCCTTCATTTGCATACCTGATGGACCTTAATCTCACCCTATCTGAAACTGCATTCTTGACCTCTTCCCTAACCCCCACCAAAAATTCACTCAGCTTTCTTATCTGAGTGAAAAGCAAGTGCATTTTTGCATTTGCTCCTGGAGTATTATAATTCTACCCTTTCTCTCACATCCCATGTTCAACCATTTAGAAGATCGTTTTGGCTCTACTTTCAGAATTTGGACATTCTCAGCACCTCTACTGCATTCTTTTCAGCTTATGCCACCACCATCTTCGACCAGCTAACACTATTAATGCAATAGCTTTCTAACCTCTTTTATTCTCATGTTCAGAGACTATTTTTAACACAACTAACAGAATGAACCTTTAACATATGGACCAATTAACATATCCTCTTTTCTGAAAACACTGCAATGGGTGCCTTCCACTCGGAGTATAAATTAATGTTTTTATAGTGCCCCAAAGATTGCACATCTTGTCTCTTGCCTCCTGCCTTTATGAATACCGCTTTCTTCTTACTCTGTGAGCTTTCGTCACGCTGAGCCTCCTGGTTATTGCTGTTAACAATACAGTGCCTTGCATAGGCTGACACCTTCATTTGAACTATTTCTCTCCGAATATCGACTTGGTTCATGTCCTTTAAGACTCGTCAAATATCAGTTCCTCTGCAAGGCCCATGCTGGTCACTCCCTTTAAAGCTACAACCTGCCTCCAGCCACTGCTTGCACTCATGAGAAACCTCCTTGTCCTCTATTTCCCCAAATAAATTTTTAATCTTATAACATACTATCTAATTTTTTTATTAATTATGTCATTTGCACAATCCACCCAAAAGAATGTTAGTTTCAAGAAGACAGGTACTTTTTTTTTTTTTTTTTTGGTCACTAATGTTTTGTAAGAACCTAGTGTCTGGAACATAGTAGTCTATCAAAAAAGTATGTTGATTGAGTGAATAAATAAATGTATAAGTATGTAAATCATTTTGAGGTAATGAGGTTAGACTCTGAATTAAATGGAAATATTTACTCTTGTGCTCTGATTTCATAGAAACAGTCAAAGAATTATCAGAAGACCAAGTTTGTTTGTTTGTTTTCCACATTCCTGTGGAAATTAAGTGCTTCATTAGCATAACGCCATTATTTTTAGGTCTATTTTTCCCACAAAGTGTTTTTTACACTTTACTTTTAAGAAAAGTCCTCATTATTAAGAGATTTAATATGACCAAATAAATAAAAAAATTGCAACAAGATTTACTTTTATTCCTATAGCCAGAGTAGACTTTAACAAATTTTATCCTAAGAATTATGTAAATGCCTGCATAAACAAATCCCAACACCTTGGACTACATTTCAGAAAAGTAGAGTCTAATGGAATTATGGACAAACACCTCATTGTGGAATTCAGTCTTGGTGAGACTAGGAGAGAAGAGAAGCAAAGATCGGGGGCACATTACTGATCTGAGATCATAAGAAGAGAAGTTAATTAACATAGTTTTCGGACTATAAGATGCAAACTCTTTACCACATTTTTTTGCTTCAAAATCCCCCCTCCCCATTTTCCTCCTCTAAAACATAGGTGTGTCTGGGAAGTAAAAATGTGGTAAAAAAAAAGTATGTCTTATAGTCTGAAAAATACGGTATTCTGTTTTAGAAGATGTCTTCTAGTGTAACCTTCTGTTTTGTAAAATAATGTGTTCAGAGTAGAAAGCATAATTATCTACCATGTTTTTCTGTGTATAATGTGTACTTTTTTGCCCAAATTTTTGAGGTAAAAATAAGGGTGCACATTATACATGGGTAATACTAATTTTGTATTTGTATAAAATTTTTTAATTGTTTTATTTATATTTATATGTTAAAAGTGTAACTCTAGAAAGCAATAGCGATATCCAAATGCAAAATAATACCACTGGTATACAATAATTGGTTTTATTGAATTTACAATGAACTTGCAAGGAAAGCAGTTTGGGCCAAAAATTCAATGAAATGACATGAAGAGTAAAGTATTGTTATCCACAGAATAAGATACATGATGCTGATTGCTATCCACTTGATAAGGCAGGTGATGCTGACTTTATTACCAGAGAGAGAACAGCACAGCATTTCTCTTCATACAATTTAGGTGGGAGAAATTATCGGAAAGTTCCTTGGATTTCTTATTGAAATAGAATTAAAATTGAATTAAAACTGATTTTAAAAATTAAAACAGAAGCTTTTTTCCCCCTGAACATTTGGGCCCAAAACATGGGTGCACATTATACATGGCAAAATACGGTATTCACTTTACTTCCACACTGGTCGAAGTTCCCCCCCAACAGGGTGTCCATTCAGGCACTTCTAGGCATTCTGCCTTTTAGGTAGTTGGCAGGCAAATCAGATCTCAAATAGCAGTGTCAGCAGCATTCATCCCTCCTTTTGTCTTTCAGCCTTGCATGCCCACTTGGGGGTGTGGGTATGGGATGAGTTTGCTTAAGGTTACAGTGAGGGAACACTTTATGGTGTTTAGCTTGAGGGACACCAGGGGCAGGAGACATGATCCAGGGCCACTTGTTTCCATAAGTGATATGAAGGAAAAGGGCCATGTACTACAGAGGACCACCTGCCAGTGCCACAAATATGAAGCTACCACCATGGATTGGCGATGAGGCTCTATCTGTAGTCTATGAAAATTCTCCAGGTCAAGGCAATCATCCTGGATGACTGTCAGTAGCAGTGAGCAGAAAACCACTGTCAAATAATCCAGGGAATAACTAAATAGGATCCAGCACATCCTCATCCACTAGAAATAGCCATTGTCATTATCATAGTTTTTCATGCTTAGGTTGGGGTGGCTACAGTGTGTTTAGTCATTTTTAACAAATTTATAATTAGATATCTATATTAATTATGTCACTTTTATCCCAGTGTTTCCTAGGCTACTCTGTTACTTTGAGTTAGATAGCAAGGGACATATTGTTCAGAGGAGTCAGCTTCATGTGGCCACCTGTACCAGAATGAGTCACTGGAAGTAGATGACCATATTTGCCCCTGCTTTAACACAACTCATACTCCTGAAATAAATTGCAAATTAGGCAAAAGTAAGATAAAAATTCTATAAAAGGTAGTCAACTCCATGTAAAACATCTTTCATGTTGCTTATAAACTAAACCTGATGTAGAACAGCTAAGCCTATTGCATTGCATTGTTATATATTCTGCATGCATTGTTATAAATTGCTCTTTTTCTGTGACCATGATCACACTAGGACCTCTGGCTCCATTTTGCCTCATGTCCATGCTTGAGTTCTCCAACGTTGAATGGCACCTCTCAGCATATTTAAGATTTGGGGATGCTAAAATTCATGGTTCTGCTTTGGTCTTTGTCTGTCCCTATGCTGCCACTTAACTCTGGGCCTCTTTTTTCCTTTTCACTTATTTAACATTCTTAAATGTGGTTTCTATGAAAGATATGCTTGTTAGTAATATATAACACAGTGATTTTTTTTTTCTTAGAGAGCTTACAGTATAGAAGCAGGGAGAGAGAAGTGCTAAGTATGTCCATGAAAATAGAAACAGAAAGTGTTCAGTCATGCTGAGAGAAGAGGGTAAAACTACCCTTTAATTCTACTACATTGCTCAATTTACACTCCTAAATTCTAAAATATCATTTCACTATCTTCCCTCTTCAAAACAAACACTACTTTGGCCTACCACACTTGCATCTGAGAATTTAGCTCCTTCATTCACTGAGAAAATCTACAAAAACTTCTTACTAAAAACTTCCACTTTACACTTTGGTGATTCAGCATTCCTTTATCAATCATCATCTTTATTAACCTATCAGAAATATTTGATTTCTGTTTCATAACATGCTTTCCTTTCTGTCCTCTTACTTCTTCCTCCCTCCCTGCCTCTCCTCCTCCTCTAATGAAAGTCACTAATCTCTTTTTTCACCGCCTCTCCCTCTCACTCTTGTTTATGCGATCTTCCTCCTCTGCTGCTTTTAAAATCTCAGGATCACCATATCTTCTCCAACTCACTTCCTAGAGGTTTTCATCCATTATTATGGTTTTAAATATTGTTTTCACCCTGATGACTGCATAATATTTATCTCCTTTCCAACATCTTCTGTGAACTCTGGAATGATTTAAAACAGAATATTTGCTATCTTCACTCCACCAATCCCCTCAACCTTGACTTTTCTCAATGTAAATTCTGAAGTTCCCTTTTCTGTTCCCCCATCTCCGTCAACGGCAACTACATTCTCTTATCTGCTCTGTCCACAATACTTGGAGTCATTGTTGACTTCTGTTTCTCACTTGCTATATATCTAAATAGTCCAGGAATTTTTTCAGCTCTCCTTTCAGAATTCATTCTAATCCTCATTACCAACAATACTAACATCCAAACTACTGTCTTTACAGTCTTACAATGCACAAATTGTTGCAGCAGGCTTCTGCCTGGTCTGCTTGCTTTTCTCTTTACACTTTCCAGTCATCTTCCAACAGAACAGCCTGATTGATCCTATTAAAAAGTAGGTCTGACTCTAATTATTCACATGAAATTCCACTAATAATGCTTATTTCACTTAACAGCATATAAATCCTGTACCGTATTTGGCCAGGCCCTTCCTCCCCAGCAATCTCCAAGCTGTCACTCTACTTCAGACTGCTGAACCTTGCCCTCACTCCCTCCTTTCAAATGAGAACAGTTTACTCTGTGACCTCAGAAAAGCAAGGCAACCTCTACCTCTGGGCTTTGGAATTTTTTTTATCTGCCTGAATCATTCTTCCTCTAGATAACTTCTTGGCTTATTACTTGCCTTTCTAGAGGTCTGTTCAAGTGTTATCTTATCCAAAAGAACATCCTTCAGGTCTTTTGCCCATTTTTAATCATGTTATTTTTAATTTGATTTTGGGATGTGTGAGTTGTTCCTAATATACTTTGGATATTAACACCTTATCAAATATATGGTTTGCAAATATTTTCTCCTATAAGTTGCCCTTATATTTTGCTGATTGCTTCTTTTGCTGCACAGAAGCTGTTTTTAGAGTTTGATGTAATAGCACATGTTTATTTTTGTTTTTGCTGCTTGTACTTTCAATATTATATCCAAAACAAAACCAAACAAAACCTTGCAAGACAAAATTTAAAGTTTATTCCTGTTTTCTTCCAGGAGTTTTATGGTTTCAGGTATTGCATTTATGTCTTTAATTAATTTCAAGTTAATTTTTATGAGTGATATTAGACAGGAGTCCAATTTCATTCTTTTAAATTTGAATATATAGTTTTCCTAACACAATTCATTGAAGAATCTGTACTTTCTTCATTGAATATATATGGCTTCCTTGTTATATATTGGTTCACAATGTAAATGAACTTATATTATTTTGAGGATTTCTCCTTAGCATGTGAATAGTTCTTCTTCAAATATGGTTATAATGATCTGAGAGTGACTAAATATCTCAAAGCTTCAATGGGGCAATAGAAAGACAGGAAGTTGTTTTTAAGAGTCCCTCTCTATCTTAATAATGTTGCAGGGAAGCTATAGCTTCAGTGTAAATGGAATAAGAATTTTGGACACCAGGGTTACAGTAGGGTGTGGGAAAACCAAGGTCTCAAACCTCCAATATGTTTGATTTTTTTTTAAATAAGTCACTAGCAGACAGTGCTTAGAAAATCTGAGATAATTCAGTGGATCACCTTTTTTGACCTCTTGTTGTCTTCATCAGACATTTTACTTTGTTATTTCCATACATACAGCCAAATATTAAATTAAAGTGTGAGAGCCGGCATGACATTTCTGTTGTGTTTACTTTTTTGAAACTGCTCTATCTCAACCTTTTAAAACTTGTGCTCTCTTTAATGAATATAAAATCTAATTGCAGTTTTTAATATTATTTGAATTAAAAAAAACATTTGTGACTAAAAATATATTAAAATATATTCCTGAGAGAAGCAACTATTTTCAAACATGTAAAATATGATAGCTAAGTTTTTCTACAAAAGCATATATCCCTCCAATTATTTTGAAATTTTCTATAAAAGTATACCCCATGAATTACTGTATTTCTATATCATTGTAAACAAGGTACTTTAAACCTCTCAGAAAATAAAATTTAATAAGTATATTTTGGCAAAATTAAGAGCTTTTACAAATGTTCATTATATTTTACTCTCTTGATTTATTACACTCACACACACAACATGATTTCCATAGAATTCACAAATATAAATGTAGCAATAACAAAGTAGATAAGAGCTTATGTTGGTGTTTCTCCTCCAAAAAGTATTGTTAAAAACTAAAATTTGAAATTTCATAATAGCATTAACCATTATAGCAAATTTCAGAATGATACAGATATTGTTACACCAGGTAGAAATAGTAATTTTTATTATTAACTTTTATATTCTACTATACAAAACAAGTGCACAGAATTATTTCATTATAGGTTGGCTGGATCTTTTTCAATTTTGTGTGATGATTTTGTTGCCAGTGATGTTGGATCTTGGTTCTTGAATTTGGCAAAGACAGAATTCAGAGACAAGGACTCTAACACAAGAGGAAGTTTATTGTGTATGCAAAGTCAAAATACACTCAAAGAGAAGATTCAAGTGGGCTGCTCAGAGAGCTGCCTTGCCCTTTTAGAAAGAAAATCACAGAGGCAGAAAAAGTGAGGCAGGTGGACTGCGAGGATGAAGGAAACAAGTTACAGAGGCAAAAGAGGGTCCTTGGAGACAGATACAGGGGACTAGCCAGGGATGAGCTGCTGCCGCCCACTGCTCCCGCCCACTGCTCCCCTGGCTGCAATTTTCATGGGATCCTTAGAGTTTAGGAGAAAGAAACCAAAGGTACACATCTGAAGAAAGAAGGTGCAGGCATGTTCTAGAGAGAGAGTACGTACTGTGTCCTCTGCCTTAAGGGTTTTTATCTGTTTTGGAGAGGCAGGGATTTTAGGGGATAACTTAGGGGAGGATCTCAATAGAATATTCACCAGCTTTTTAGGTGTGTCCTTTGATATGCTGATTGAAGTCAGGGCCAGGGTCATGGTCTCCAGGGATTGGTTGGTGCTAGGGTAAGGAGTCATTGGACATTGCATCTGGTCCTGATGCCAGCCATGGCATCACTTCATCTGGTTTTCCTGGTGAAAGCTACAAGGAAGGAAAATGATAGAAACTAAGTGTCTTAATTAAGGTCACATTACCAAGTAAGCAGAGAGGCAAAGTTTTATCTTGGACCTATTGACTCTGGAGTATCTGAAGTACAATACTCAAATAATTTGGAAAACTAAAAGTTAACTTTCATTTCAATATTTCATTTCTTAAAATAAATTCTTTCCAATGTTAAGTGAATCATAAAATATTAGGGCAAGAATAGAGATTATAATTTTATATTGTCTTAATTTATACTATGCCTTTGATTATATATTGTTTCATTTTCATAGTGTGTTTAGAGAAATGATTCAAATTTAAGATAGATGTTCCTTAACATTATATCTTTAAGCAGCAAGTAACACTTTTATGTCTTTCTTTAAAGTTACTATCTAAAAACACAAAAATTGAACTTCCCTGTGGGTGAAATTATACACCATTATTGCTTATATATTTTCTTGTTGATGTCCAATACTCAACATTTTCCCCAAATTCCACCTTTATAGACAGCTGTATATAGTGTAATTATATATGAAAGAGTGAATATTATCATTTCAAGTTGATAGTTCAATTGAATATTTGGCAGAATATTACTAGAACTTTAAGTAAAGGCAACATTAATTATAAAAACAGCTACCAGCTGTCTCAGAAAGCATAATTTTAGAGGGCCACTGAACAAGAGCATTCAGGAGAGTCATCTTTCTCTTACAATCTAGGTGTAGGTTCTTGCATGCTAATTAGATGATCCCTGTCTCATTTAGAAAGTACAGACCTACTACTTGCCCTAAGGATATATTTCATTATCATGTGGAATATGAAATGTTATTCTGCTTCAGGAGATAAAAGTAATTTAATTTGAATCTCTTTGGAAATGAAAGCATCAGCACAGCTAGTCATTTGTAACATTTGTGACAATTATTTTTTAGTAAACTATCTTTACTGTCATTAATATATGTGACATTTTTGTAAACTGAAACTACTACAAGGTGATGCTATTGCATCTCATCCCCTATGGCTGGGGGAAAAAATCATAATGGCTGTGGTAAGTCACTTTTGTTTAGCAAATATTTATTTAGTTCACATACAATTTTAGAAAGTGGCCAAGAGTAAAAAAGAAGAAGATATTTTCTAGAAGTCCAGGTGCATACTATTAGCATCCTTATTTTGTTTAAAAAAAAAAAAAAGTCCTTCTGAGATTAAAAATTGTATTTTAACCTCCTAAGCTTTCTGGATCAGTTTCACAGCCCATGTAGGTTTCAACTAATCGTAGCATGTCGCCTAATAGTGTTAATGGAAATTCATTTCTTCTTGTAATTAAGCACAGATGTAGATCTAAAATTTAAGAAAAAGAGCAAAGCTGTATTCCCTTGCCAAGCTCATCATGTCTTTTTTCTTTTTTGCACACTAAGGGTCATTGACGGTACTCAGGAGCCTCACACAGATGCACATTAATTACTTGTTCTCTAATTACTAGGATACCAATATAACTACTCAAATATTCATTTTAAAGTCTTCTTAACTTTGTAAAACCCCAGAGACATATGTATGAAGCACATCACTTGGCAACATTAATTGAACCCTATTAACTCATAAAATTTATGAAAAGTACAGCTATTAATAAATAGTGTACTTTCATTTAGTTCACTAAACCCACAACGTACAAACGATCGTTTTCCTTTTGCTCTATATTGGATATCGGACAATGCAGCTGCACACAGATTGTTATTTATCAGGAATACATCAACCGGATTACACTAGAATCCTGGTGGTTAAATTAGCCAGGCTAATTTTCCATTCTGGAAGTTATATACAATGGTAGTGAGCTGTATAAGCAAATCTAAATAAGATGCATAGGCAGGAAGTTACAATTAAAAAAAAAAAATAAAGCAAACAAAACCAGCTCAGTCATAACAAATCACTGCACTCCCAATTTGTTTACATAGGACATAATTTACATTTAAATATTTTATTGGAAAGGCATCTTTAATGAGATATTTTGCATTAGAAAGAGGACATTTTTATGCACTGTCAGCTATATGTTTTCTCTATTCATATATTTATTATTGCTGGATATCACCCAATTCCCATTGCCTGGGTTCTCAGTGATCCCTGTTGGTTTAGCAAATTATTTCCAGTTTCACTTCGGATAATATCTGTATGCATCCCACCATTAATCCAACTGATGTACTGACCATTCCATCCACATATCATTCCAATCCCCACACAGATGCCTCTATGGGTCTCTAATATGCTCTGTGACTCTTCTTTTTGAAAATATAAGCTGTTAGGCCTCTAAAATTTATTCTAACTTACAGCCTTCACTTCTGAATTGAGATCTTCATTACACATTAATTGACCAAATGTTAGGCACTATAAATTTGACCAGACACTATGGATACATAGTTGTCAGACGGAATATAAAACAGAATAGAAGATCTGACTGTATAGTGGAGAAGGGAATAGTTAGCAATGAAAAGTAAAAGATATTAAATGCAAGAAAAGGGCTGGGAAGAAATGGTAGTAGAAATGGAGACTCACGGAGTATTGAACTTCTGAGGCATAATGAGGCCATCTAATCCATCTGTTGTATAGCATGTGTTGATTTGTTTGTCTATGTATATTTTTGTGTATCTACATTTGTTCTGTGGTTGAATTGCTTTATATCTTCTTTATCAAATCTTTATATTAGAGACCCTTACTTAAGTGTTTATTGACACAAAGATGATCCAAAAAGTACAAGAGTACCTGACTTCTCTATTTGCTCTAGGATATTATTGGTGATTTAAAAACAAATTTCAGTAGTAAAATAGATTATTCACAGATTTGTTTTCTGTTTTATTTATATTAGCCTAAATATTTCTCAACAAAATAAGACTATACATGTTATCTCAGCATCTCAACTTATGACATTTCTCTGATATCTTAGAATACTGTAGTTTCAAACATACTTAGAATTAACCTATCTCTAGTTTATGTTCTATTAAATTATACAGCCCAAGTGTTCACCAGTAGATGAGTGGATAAAAAACTGGTACATTTACATAATGGAATACTACTCAGCCATAAAAAGAAGGAATTCTTACCATTTTCAATATCATATATAGACCTGGAGATTATTACTATGCTAAGTAAGATAAGCCAGTCAGATAAAGACAAATATCATATGATCTCATTTATATGTAGAATCTAATGAACAAAATAAACTGGGGAACAAAATAGAAACAGAGACTAAGACACAGAACAGACTGAAGACTATAACATCTTTAAAGAGTTTTCTAACATTGTAGAATATATTGGGTTATTTTTTATCATACTTTCTAACAAGATACAAACACACATTGTAAGATAGATGTGTAACTTTCACTGATTTCTTATAAGGTATAAGTTGTTTTTACATTTGATAAGAGAATTTTGTGATACATCTTCCATGAAGACTACTTTAATTCCAATATGAGTTACAAATTTCACAATTCACATTATCCCTTATGTGTGAGAAGGTTAAAATAAAGGTCAAGAGAGTATTGTTGATACAGTAGAAAATGAAACAAAATTTCCTCTCCCTGAGACAGATTCCTTCATACGCTTTCCCAGGGTAACTGCTATAGTATTCTTTAATCATCTACATCTTCCAGACATTTTATTTCATGCTATTTTTCTTTATTTTTGAAAAGTATTTCTAATTCTATTAACATCTTGTAAAAGTCTCATTTGCATGTAATTAGTTTCTTCATAAAATGATTTCTCTGTCTGAAATTATGCACTGGTGCATTATAGAACAATCAAATTATCAGCCTCTCTTCCAATGATCAATTCGATACTCAGAAATAATGATAAGTTAGGTTCTCCATCATTAAAACTGCATACAAATTCTTTAGAGCTGTCAAAGACACATCGATGGCTGTTATTTAATGTGTTTATGACTATCAGGAGTTAATGGCATTTTGTAACAAGATAGAATTTTCTAGGAAGTTAATCTTCCTGTGAGTAGAATATGTAAAGCAATCTGTCACTGCTCTGCTTTTGCTTCCTAACAACAGTTGGTTTATCAGTTTTTTGATACAGGTGTATATGCTAGAAAAGTTCTAATTGAAATCTGATAGATTTAAAATCAATGTACTTTTACCATTTAGTGCACAGAGTTATCAAATGAAAAGGGAATATAAAGGTAGCAGTAATTTTGTTGTTATTTTCCCCCATACATTAACTCAATATTCTTTATGTATTCACATTAATACATGTGGAGCAAAGTTTCTGGAATAAAATTCATTGCCACCAAAGAAACAAGCGATACCAAGATGGCAGACAGAATGGTAGAGTTTATTTCTCTGTAGAAATTGCTTTCTAGTACCACATGGTTTCCAGATCAGTAGTAAAATGTACAGACCAAACATAGCTCTTCTGTTGCTCTTATTCTAGTATTTCTTTTTTTAAAAAAATATTTTAATTGTTGTTCTTGTATAGTTTTCCATCTTTTACTCCCATCCCAGCCCACCACCCCAGCCCTCCCCACCTCCCTCCCATTTCCACCCCACTAGTTATTGTCCATGTGTCTTTTATACTTGTTACTCTAAACCCTTCCCCTTTTCCCCTGAAATTCCCTCCCCTCTCCCCTCTGGTCACTGTCAGCCTGTTCTCAATTTCAGTGTCTTTCGTTATATTTTGCTTGTTTGTTTTCTTGATTAGGTTCCTGTTAAAGGTGAGATCATATGGTATTTGTCCTTCACTGCCTGGCTTATTTTGCTTAGCATGATGCTCTCCAGTTCCATCCATGCTGTTGCAAAGGGTAGGAGCTCCTTCTTTCTTTCTGCTGCATAGAATTCCATTGTGTAAATGTACCATAGTTTTTTGATCCATTCACTTACTGATGGGCACCTGGGTTGCTTATTCTAGTATTTCTTAAACATTAATGTGTTACCTGAGGATCATACTAAAATGAAGACTTGGATTCAGGATGACAAATGGGGAGCTTAAGATTGTGCATTTCCTAAATGCTTCCTGGTGAGCAGACGCTTCTGGTCTTCTGACACTATGGCACTTTGAGTAGCAATGACACATAATGCAGGGTGAGGCAAAAGTAGTTTACGGTTATGAATACACAAGATGAAGTTTATTCTTGTATTGTTATTTATTAATTATTGTATTATTTTCCATACGAACATCTGTAAACCTACTTTGCCCCACCCTGCATTCAAATTTCCAACAAAGAAGTGTTTCCTATTGTTTGCAGTGACTTGTTTTTCCCAAGATACTTTTGTAATATGTGAGGCTTGTTTTATTACTTCTGTTTACAAGATATTACCTGGATGCAAACCTCTAGTTAGTTAGCATGACATTCCTAGGCAGCCCTTAAACAAGTCAGAAATCTTGACCTACTGAATAGGAACCTCTGATAGTGGTGTTCTCAAATCTGTATCCGTAAAAAACTCCAAACATGTTTGCATGTGTACCCAAATGTTGGAGATCTCAGATATTAACAGGTGTCTGTCATATGGACTAGAATTATTTGTACACTTGGGGGAAAAAAGCCTCTTGAATTTTGACCTTTATTTATGCCTATTTATTTTATTTTGTTTAATCTAATGAGTTATTTTTTTTTAATTGGAAAGAACTAATCTTTAAACACAGAAGAAATAACTCACTTGTGGTATATGCCATCCAATATACTGTACAATATGGATATTACAACTTGTTGAGAAGTGATTGCATTCTTGTGCTGTTAGATGCTCCTGTAACCATATATGGGCTATTAACCATACCTGCCTACTAACAGCTGATCTTTTGCTTGTTGACAAATGAAAAAGGAAAGTGATTAATATACCCAAACACAAGGCAGTCCGCTTCAGTGTACCATTGTTACAAGCCTGTTGTTAAACACAATATAATAGTAGTAGTATTTTGATTTTGGCAAAAGCAAACCACTTTGGGGAGGTAGAAGATGTCATGTTGGAAATAAACTTGATACCAAATGTGAGATAAAGAAATTAAAGATGTGACACCTGTGATTTTGGTTTGAGATATTGACAGGAGATATAAAATGTGTGTATGTGTGTATATACTATAAATGTATGACATTTAAAATGAAGGGACCAGTTAAAATCATACTTGGAGAGGGCATAGATTAAGAAGAGGTTATAAGACTTTGATACTTCAGGACAAATAGAAACCAACAAACAATACTGCTTGTAAATGTCCAGTGACATAAGAAAAAAATCAAGAGAGTATCAGTAAAAGAAAAAAGGCTTTCCAAAATAAAGGAGTGATAAACTCTATCATATATTGTCATAAAATTAATAGACAAAAGAATATAAGCATATATTGGAATTTAAAAAAGGGAGGTTTCAGATTCTTGGAATGTAGTATGGATAAAGGGCCAAAATGTCAACCGTTTACTTGTTGATCTTCCTCCCATAAGCAAAAAATATATTAAGGGCAGGATTCCATCCTAAATCTCTTGACCTACTGACTTACAATATAGGCAAAATACAAGTAGCCCTTTTTATTTGTTTTTTAATGAAGGAGTGTCTGAAAGAATGCCTCAATACCTACTATTCTTTTATCACAAAGTAAGAATATATAATTTATTTTTCATCAAATTGATGATTTAAATTATTATATGGCACTAATCTATTGATACAAGAACTATAATAATTCTGTTTATAAATAATGCTTCATCAAAAATAATATCACACACAACTTCATACTTTATTCCATTACACTCCCTAGTATCTGCTTATTACTTATTTAATGACACACAGTTTTGTTACTCATGGCTTATATGGTCCATGATCATGCAGTGCTTTTCCTGTATGTACATCCTTTAATGTCAGTTCCTTTATTCACAATAAAGAATATGATTTGGCCCAAACACCTACTGATGTGCTCTGGGAAGATGCTTTTTTTTTCTTTTAGTCACTTATTGGCTGATACACATCTTGTAATCCCCTCACCTATGAGTAGGGAGATTATTGATATGACGACCAGTACAGTAATCTGTGCATTAAAAACTGTTAGGTTTCCCTGGCTGGTGTAGCTCAGTGGATTGAGCCTGGGCCTGCAAACCAAAAGGTTGCAGGTTCGATTCCCAGTCAGGGCACATGCCTGGGTCCACCCACAGTGGGGGGCTCATGAGAGGCAATCACACTTGATGTTTCTATCCTTCTCTTTCTCCTTCCTTTCCCCTCTCTCTAAAAATAAATAAATAAAATATTTAACAAAAAAAAAGAACTGCTAGGTTGTGTCTTCAACAGCAGATTGGGGTTGAAATAGTTTCCTTTCAAAAGGAATCTGTGGCTGCTAATAAAATAAAAAAAAATATTTGAAGGAGAAAACAGAAACTCTTCTCTAGTACATTAGAACAAATTGATGCATGCAATTCCTTGTAATTCAGCAAGGCAATAACACCTTTACTTAAAGATGGGTTTATTGTTTATTATTTAATTAAGAAGCAAAAGCCAAAGCAAAATCACCATTTATTAAATATAAATCCACAAAATGCTTATCATATGATATTACATTTTAGTGGAAGTTTTCCTAGATATAAAAAATATTCAATAAAGGCAAAAGATAACAAAACTATATTGATTCAGAATTATTTTTTTAGATTTTTATTTACTTATTTTTAGAGATAGGGGAGGGAGGGGGTAAGAGAGGAAAAGAAATATCAGTTTGTGAGAGATACATTGATTGGTAACCTCTCACATACCCCCAAGTGGGGACCTGGCCCACAACCCAGGCATGTGCCCTGATTGGGATTGAACCGGTGACCCTTCAATTTGCAGCCTGGCTCTCAGTCCACTGAGCAACACCAGTCAGGGCCAGAAATGTAATATAATAATTTGCATAGGTCATTATAATTTTTAATATAAATCTATTAAAATTAAGTAGACATGTTTATTTTCTGACTAAATTATTGCTGAACAATCTCCATTTTTAACAAGCAGTCATTAAAATTGTACCTAAAAATGCATTATTGAACTAGAAATAAAACAATTAGAATTATGAAGTTCTCTATATTGTGAGCTTATTTAAGAAACCAAAAGACTATTGCAGAGTGTCTTTTAAATGAATCTTTTCTTTTCCTCCTAGCATTCCAGATAAAATTAATTTTAAAGTTTAAGTATATAGCAATTTAATTTTCATATATATGCTTTCACAGAGAAATAAAATTCTAAAGTAAGAAAAAAGTTGTTAATTAGTTTGCTTTTAGTGTTAGTCTTAAACTTTTCAATTTTCAATTACCTCACATATTTTACTATGATAAAAACAATTCATAGATGCTCGCATTTTGGCCATAGCTCTATTTGAACAAATCATATGTTTAGTCAAAGAATAAACTCATAATACATTGAATCTGAAATTTTGTAATATTACTATTGAGCATATAGTAAAATCTCTAAAAAATTATTTTGCCAATTATAATATAATGTCTTCCTTAATAAGGAATAATGCAATGTTACTTTCTAATCCTGAGTGTTGTAACACAATATGTTCAGTGATTAGTTTCTTTACTTCACATTTGTTACCCTTTGAGAAAATTTATTACTAATAGTGTAATTTCTTAAACTGTACCTGAACCAACTGATAACTTCCAGGTTGTATGAGGAACATCTCAGTTAATGCAAATTCTCTAATTGAGAAGTAGGAAACACCATCCACCCACTCCTGTTTTGTCCTCCTCTTTCGAATGGGCCTTCATGTAAGTTAAGGGGCTACTGCCTATCTTTCTCTTTATTTTAAATTTTATTTTATTTTATTTTAATTGTTGTTCTTGTACAGTTATCTGTCTTTTACTCCCATCCCAGCCCACTGCCCCAACCCTCCCCACCTCCCTCCCATATCCACCCCCCCAGTTTTTGTCCATGTGACCTTCATACTTGTTGCTCCAAACCCTTCCCCTTTCCCCTGAAATTTGCTCCCATCTCCCCTCTGGTGACTGTCAGCCTGTTCTCAATTTCAGTGTTTTTGGTTATATTATATTGTTTGTTTGTTTTGTTGATTAGGTTCCTGTTAAAGGTGAAATAATATGGTATTTGTCCTTCACTGCCTGGCTTAGTTCACTTAGCATAATGCTCTCCAGTTCCATCCATGCTGTTGCAAGGGGTAGGAGCTCCTTCTTTCTTTCTGCTGCATAGAATTCCATTGTGTAAGTGTACCACAGTATCTTGATCCATTCATTTACTGATGGGCAACTAGGTTGCTTCTAACACTCGGCTATTGTAAATTGTGCTGCTGTGGACATTGGGGTGCATAGGTTCTTTTGGATTGGTGTTTCAGGGTTCTTAGGATATAATCCAAGCAGTGGAATTGCTGGCTCAAAAGGTAGATCCATTTTTAGTTTTCTTAGAAAATTCCATACTGCTTTCCATAGTGGTTATACCAGTCTGCAATTCCACCAACAGTGCACTAGGGTCCCCTTTTCTCCACAACCTCTCCAACACTTGCTGTTTGTTGCTTTGTTTATGATGGCCATTCTGACAGGTGTGAAGTGGTAGCTCATTGTGGTTTTAATTTGCATCTCTCTGATAGCTAGCGATATTGAGCATCTTTTCATGTGTCTCTGGATCTCTGTATGTCCTTCTTGGAGAAGTGTCTGTACAAGTCCTTTGCCTATTTTTTAATTGGGTTGCTTATCTTCTTAGAGTGGAGTTGTGTAAGTTCTTTATATATTTTGGAGATTAAACCCTTGTCTGAGGTACCATTGTCAAATATGTTTTCCCATACAGTTGGTTCCCTTTTTGTTTTAATACTGTTTTCTTTAGCCATGCAGAAGCTTTTTATTTTGATGAGATCCCATTTGTTTATTCTTTCCTTTATGTCCCTTGCTTTAGGGGACATATCAGTAAAAATATTGCTGCGTGAAACATCTGAGATTTTCCTGCCTATGTTCTCCTCTAGGACTTTAATGGTGTCACAGCTTATGTTTAAATCTTTTAACCACCTTGAATTTATTTTTGTGTATGGTATAAGTTGATGATTGAGTTTCATTTTTTTGCATGTAGCTGTCCAGTTCTCCCAACACCACTTGTTGAAGAGGCATTTTATGTTGCTGTCCCCTTTGTTAAATATTAATTGACCATAGAGACTTGGGTTTATTTCTGGGCTCTCTGTTCTATTCCACTGGTCCATGTGCCTGTTTTCATGCCAGTATCAGGCCGTTTTGATTATAGTAGCCTCTTAATACAGTTTGGTGACAGGTATTGTGATCCCTCTTACTTTGCTCTTCTTTCTCAAAATTGCAGCAGCTATCTGAGGACATTTATGGTTCCATATAAATTTTTGAAGTGTTTGTTCTATGTGAAATATGCCATTGGTACTTTAACAGGTATTACATTAAATCTGTAAATTGCTTTGGGTAGTATGGACATTTTGATGATGTTAATTCTTCTAATCCATAAACATGGTATATGTTTCCATTTGTTTGTATCTGCCTTGATTTCTTTCTTCAGTGTTGTATAGTTTTCTGCATACAGGCCTTTTACCTCCTTGGTTAGGTTTATTCCTAGGTATTTTATTTTATTTTATTTTTTTGCTATATCGAATGGGATTTTTTTCTTGACTTCTGCTTCTGCTGTTTCATTGTTGGTATACAAAAGTGCCTTTGATTTCTGGATATTGACTTTTTATCTGGCTCTTTGGCCAAATTCATTTATTAGGTCGAGCAGCTTTTTGGCTGAGTCTATAGAATTTTCTATGTACACTATCATGTCATCTGCAAACAATGATAGTTTTTTTCCCTTCTTTCCAATTTGGATGCCTTTTATTTCCTTTTCTTGTCTAATCTCTGTGGCTAAGACTTCCAATACTATATTGAATAGAAGTGGTGAAAGTGGACAACCTTGTCTTGTTCCTGATCTTAGTGGAAAAGATTTTAGTTTTTGCCCAGTGAGTATGATGTTGGCTGTAAGTCTCTCATATATGGCCTTTATTATGTTGAGGAAAGCTCCCTCTATTCCCACTTTGCTGAGTGTTTTATCATAAATGGGTGTTGTACCTTATCAAATGCTTTTTCCACATCTATTTATATGATCATGTGATTTTTGTCTTTGCTTTTGTTTATGTGATGTATTACATTTACTGATTTGAAAATATTGAATCATCCTTGCATCCCAGGGATGAATCCCACTTGGTCATGGTGTATGATCTTTCTAATGTATTGTTGGATGTGGTTTGCAAATATTTTTTGAGAATTTTAGTATCTGTGTTCATCAGCAATATGGGCCTGAAGTTTTCATTCTTTGTTGTGTCTTTATCTGGTTTGGGGATTAGGATGATGCTGGCTTCATAAAAAGAGTTTGGGAGTCCTCCATCATTTTGGATTTTTTCAAAAAGTCTGTGAAGGGTAGGGGTTAGCTCTTCCTTAAATGCTTTGTAAAATTCTCCTGTGAGACCATCTGGTCCAGGGCTTTTGTGTGTCGGGTGTTTTTTGATTACTGCTTCAATTTCATCTGCTGTTATTGGTCTGTTCAGGCTTTCTGCTTCTTCTTCATTGAGTTTTGGGAGATTACATTTTTCTTGAAACTTGTCATTTCACCTAGGTTTTCAAATTTGTTGGCATACACGTCTTCATAGTAATTTCTTACAATCCTTTGTATTTCTGTGGTGTCAGTTGTAATCTCTCCTCTTTCATTTTTGATTGTGTTTGTTTGGGTTCTCTCTCTTTTTTTCTTGATAAACCTGTGTAAAGGCTTATTGATTTTGTTTACTTTTCAAAGAACCAGCTCCTGGATTCATTGATCCTTCGAATTGTGCTTTTAGTCTCTATGTTATTTAATTCTGCTCTGATCTTGGTTATTTCCTTCCTTCTATGTGCTCTGGGCTGTATTTGTTGTTGTTCCTCAAGTTCTTGTAGGTGTAGGGTTAGGTTGTTTGTTTGAAATGTTTCTATCTTTTTTAGGTAGGCCTGTATCGCTATAAACTTCCCTCTGAGGATTGCCTTTGCTGTGTCCCATAAGTTTTGGGTCGTTGTGAGTTTATTTTCGTTTATTTCCAGAAACTTTTTGATTTCCTCCCTAATTTCATTCTTGACCCATGCATTGTTTAATAGCATGCTATCCAAGCTCCATGATTTTGAGGGTTTTGGGTTTTTCCTCTTGGTGTTGATTTCTGGGTTCAGTCTCTTGTGGTTTGAGAAAATGCTTGGTATTATTTCAATTTTCTTGAATTTGTTGAGGCTTGTTTTGTGTCCTATCATGTGGTCTGTCTTTGAAAATGTTCCATGTGCATTTGAAAAGAATGTGTATTTAGTTTCTTTGGGATGAAGGGCTCTGTATATATCTGTTAAGTCCATTTCATCTAGAGTATTGTTCAATGCCACAATATCTTTGTTGATATTTTGTTTGGAAGATCTGTCCATTTTTGACAGTGGGGTATTAAACTCCTGTACTATAATTGTGTTGCTGTCAATATCTTTCTTGAAGTCGTCTAATATTTTTTTTATGTATTTAGGTGCTCCTATGTTTGGTGCATATATATTTACAATGTTTATATCTTCTCGGTGGATTCTTCCCTTGAGTATTATGAAGTGACCTTCTGGGTCTCTCTTTATGGCTCTTTTTTTGAAGTCTATTTTGTCTGATATGAGTATTGCTACCCTGGCTTTTTTTTCCTGTCCATTTGCTTGGAAAATTTGTTTCCAGCCCTTCATTTGAGTCTGTGTAGGTCTTTTGTCCTGAGGTGGGTCTCTTGTAGGCAGCATATGTGTGGGTCATGCATTCTTATACATTCAGCTATTCTATGTCTTTTGATTGGAGTGTTTATTCCTTTTACATTTAAGGTTATTATTGATAGGTACTTATTCATTGCCGTTTGTGTGCCTGTGTTCCCCTTTCTCTCTCTCTCTCTCTCTCTCTCTCTCTCTCTCTCTCTCTCTCTTTTCCTTCCTTTCCTTAAAGCAGTCCCTTTAGTATCTCTTGCAGAACTGGTTTGGTAGGAGTGTATTCTTTTAGACTTCTTTTGTCTGGGAAGCTCCTTATTTGGCGTTCTATCATGATTGAAAGCCTTGCTGGGTAAAGTAGTCTTGGTTGCAGGCCTTTGGTTCTCATTACTGGGAATATTTCTTGCCATTCTCTTCTGAGTTGGAGAGTTTCCACTGAGAAGTCAGTTTCTTACCTTATTGGGGCTCCCTTGTATGTTACTTCCTTTTTCTCCCTTGCTGCCTTTAAGATTCTCTCTTTGTCTTGGAATTTTGCCATTTTAATTAGGATGTATCTTGAAGTGGGCCTCTTTGGGTTCCTCTTGTTTGGGAGTCTCTGTGTTTCCTGGATTTGTGTGAAGTTTTTCTCTCATCAAATTAGGGGTGTTTTCTATCATTACTTTTTGAAATAGGTTTTCTATCCCTTGCTCTTCTTCTTCTCCTTCTGGTATCCCTATTATATGAATATTATTACATTTCATATAGTCTTGTATTTCTCTTAATCCCTCTTCATTCTTTCTGTGCCTCTTTTCCTTTTCTTGCTCTTCTGTTTTTTTTTTTCTACTTTGTCCTTCAACTCACTGATCTGATCTTCTGCTTCATCTATTCTGCTTTTCATTCCTTCCACTGTGTTCTTCAGTTCAGACATTGTATTCTTCATTTCCTCTTGGCCCTTGTTGATAGCTTCTGTTTCCTTTTTCATGTTGATATAGTTTGCAGTGAGTTCATCTTAGCTTCCCTGTAGTTTCTGGTAGCTCATTGAGAGCTCATGGAGCTTCCTGACAAGCATTGCTTTGAACTCAAAATCTGATAGTTGAGTTGCCTCTGTTTCATTTAACATTCTTTCTGGGGTTTCCTCCTTTCCTTTCATTTGTGGATTGTTTCTTTGTCTTTCCATTGTTTGTGAGACTCTTCTTGTTCACCTCAGCTTCTTAAATTGACCTCTTCTGGCTCCCTGGGTTTATGTGTGAACTTCTGTGGTAGAATACCTGTGAGATTCAGTGGTGCAGTCTCCTTTGGGTATCCTGGTGATCACAGCTTCCACTGTCTCAGCTGTTGGAATGCCCTCTCTTTGGGACCAACTCTGGTTTGTTCACTGTTCCAGGTTTGTTTATTTTTTTTGTCTTACTCTTGGGTATTTAAAAAGAGAAGAGGAAGAAAAAATGAGAAAGGAAGAAAAAACAAAGAGGAAGGAAGAAGAAATAAAATTGGAAAGAAAGAAAGAAGGAATAAAACAAGAAAGAAGAGAAGCAAAAGGAGTTAAGGGGTAAGAAAGATAAAAATAATGAAAAAATAATAAAAATTATTTTTTTAAAAAAGGAAAATGAACAAACAAACAAACAAAAAAACCTCTAGCTGTTTTCAAACTTGCCAAGCTGGATTTTCTGGTCTTGCTGGCTGCAAATGCCAAAGGGTGATGGTATCACTTTTCTCCCTGTTCAGCACTCAGTTATCTTTGGGCTAGTCCTCCCAGGGCTAGCCCTGTGCCTCTCTGCACAGGGCCTAAGGCTTATGTTCTGAGCTTCCTGGGAAGGGCGCACTTTCCCGAGTTCATGGGTGTGAGCTCAGGTCTCCCACACTGCGCACTCACCCCAATTTCATTGGAGCAAGCTCCGGTTTCCCTTGGATCGTGCGCACTCCCTGGGATCCCGATGTGGGCCACATGTCTCTGTTCACACTGTTGTCTCCTTCACGTGTGGGTGCCTTAGGCCACAGGTCTCCAGTCATGTGCAGTTGTCTCCAGTTGTGCATGTGAGTCTTCGGTTGGAGAGCCTGTACCAGGCTCCCTCCCTAGAGCCCCATAGCAGGCCTGGCATGTGCCAGCCTGGGCCCTCAGCAGCCTTGGTCTCCTCTGGTCGCTGGGCTCTTATTGTTCTGAAGTACTCTCCTTACCATCCAATTTTTTAATGTCTGCTACAACCTTAGATCTCCTGCTTTCAAATATGCTCTTTCCACTGGTTGACCTCTCTGTTTCTCTGCAGATCAGCCAGGTTTCTCTCCCATGTGCAGGGGGAAATGGAATCTGCTCCCTCCTACCTGCCACCATCTTCCTTCTCCCCATTACATCAGTGAGTTTCAACATCTGTTGATGGGGCCAAAGAGTCTGTTTTCTTTATATATTATAACTGACAGTACTTAATACATAGGTTTTCTAATTGTTTAAGGTCAGTTACAAAACAATGTATTGCTTTTAATGTCTTTTTTTCCCCTACCCCTTCAGATAAACTATTACAAATGACTTTTGGAGTAGTTTTTTAAAAATTTCAAAACCTGGAAAGCATGTTTCAAATTAGTGAAGAGTCTTTAAATCATACACTAAAATATAGTAAATGCTTGTAGTGAACAAACTAAGAATTGGCAGCAGCCAGCTCCCTTAGTCCGATTTTCTAATCCCTGCTCCTGAGGCAGAATTACTCCACTTGGACTAAATATGGCTAACTGGAAATGTTACAACTGGTCCCCTTTGAAACTAAAGGGTGCTTGTATTTTAACCTACACAAGGCTGACAATAATTTGTGCCAACTGCAACAGTTTAGTAATGTCAACCAATGGTCTTTGGTGCCAGGTCAACTCCCAATTTGGGGTGTGGTGAAGAAGGAAACTCTGTTTACTGCAAGACAGCTCAACTGTGATTGAGCAGGGCTGTGGGGACAGCACCACTGTGAGGGAGCCCTGGGGGCGGACCCTGTCAGCTAGAACACTCTGCTAGGATCCTTCAAGGTCTGCTCAGCTCCACTCTGCTCTGGTGAGACATCTTCAGTGTTTCAATTCAGTCTGGGAGATGCAGTCTTCAGTGGAAAAGAAAAGTACAGTCACAAAGCTGGAGAAGAGCTGGCTTATATAAATAGAAATCCCACCCTTGGTCACTGATTGGTCTGTCCTCATGCAAATGAAGACTCCAAATCCTCACAGTTTGATTAGTCCAAAGGTCACTGTCCTGATTGGTCAGAAGAGCACTATTCTGATTGCTTGGTGTTGCACAACTCTGATTGGATGAAGAAAGCCTCAAGTCTGTTGGTTGAAATAAGATTCCAGAAGCTTTTTTTTAGAGGCTGGCTCAGATATTAGAAACAAAGACAGGCTGACAGTTCAGTGAAGGCTTCTCCCAAAAGTGCAGAAGTGCAGTTTGCAGGAGAGTCCCCTGTGTAGGAACAGCTGCCAGGCTTTTTTTTTCTTTCTTTTTAACTTGAGCCCAGTTAGCCACCAGGAGCCATTTTTAGTGGGTGTCTTCTTTCTCAGGGTTCACAGTAATATAGTAAGGCTGATATCCTATAGTAGTTTCCCTTCACTACTGTAATCTTTATCAGTAGAGAAGACTAGCTCCTTAGGAATCATTTTTCTCCAAAGGTACTACATGCATACCTTATTTTATTGTGCTTTGCTTTACTGAACTCCATAAATGTTGTGTTTTTTACAGATTCAAGGTAATGATGCCAATCCACAGCCTGTCCAAACTGCTGGGACAGGTCAAGGTTGGGGAAAAAGAGAGGTTGCCAAGGGCGATGGAGCTAGGCCATGGGGATAGAACCTGGGAGCCACTTCTGCACTGAGCCATGCTCCTCGGGGAACTGAGGGTGTGATGTGCAGCCAGACAATACCTTTGCAAACCACCTGGGGCCATGGCAAAGACATTGATTTTTTTGCACTTCTGTGGGATTGTGAGGCCACACTGCACAGAGCTTGTGTCTTGCCTACTCTCCACCCCTGGTGCAAAGTGCTGTTCCTGGCTGCAGTTGCCCTGCCCCTGCTGCTGAAGCCACACTCAGTGCTGAATGAGAGGCCCTGTGAGGTTTCCAGGGTCCCTTTACTTAGATTTTTTGTTCAATCAAGTCATTCTCTGCCAGTGGGCCCCAAGTATGACAACTCACTTCATATGGACAGTAGGGCATAGAAGATATGAAGCTGATTGAATACCACAAGAATCTCCCCCATTTCTGGGAAAGATGGTGTCAGGGGGAGGTTCTTACACTGAGTGTGTACGAGGCTAGCAAGATAATTGTATAGAGGGGAAAAAGCCCTCCTACCCACTTCCAGTCCCAGATTGGGTGTGAGACTAGAGAAGGCAGGCACCTGTGCAATAGAAGTCAAAATGATGGTAGGGGAGGTGCTAGACAGAGAAGCTTGTCTGTCTAACCTGGGAAAACAAGGGATTGGTTAGGAGATGGACCCACCCAAAGTGCACAAAAATTTAGGAAGGTAATTTGTCATTCTGAGAATGCACCTGGTTCATCCCACACCCCAAACTAATATAAAACCAGGGGGATAAAATAACTGTTTCTTGCTGGTAGCTAGCTGCTTGGGGCCTGTACCTTGGATTGTGCATGGGCCTGTCTTCTCCATGGGCCACATGACCTTAGCAGTCACATTCGTGACTTCCAGCCTGGGAGCATGGACCTTGTGGCCCTGGAAGCTGAATGGCCCATGGCAGCAATGGCTCCACTCACAGCTTCAAGGAGGGAACCTCAAGGCAGACAGCAGCTGGGAACAAGCTAAGCTACTTGGATGATCAACACCAGTTGCCTTGGGTCCCAAAGGATAGTACTTTAAAATAGAGCAGGAATTCTAGGCACTGCCTTTTGTTTTGGTCTTGCTGAGGACAGCTGGATTTTATCTGGATTTTATGGAGGAGATGAGCTTTGAGACCCGGAGTCCCCCATTCTCCGAGATTCTTCATCATTTGAACCAAAGCCTCTTTCCTTTCTTGACAGCCTATGCAACTAGATTTTGCCTTTAGGCAGCAGTGGGCAGCTGAACCCCATCTTTGTTTGGTAACAGCAGACCTTCCACCAGCAAAGATTACGATTTGCTGGTTAGGAAAAAAGTAGTAGTTAAGTCACTATTGACTCAATGCATCCTCTTAGTTATAGAAACATAATTTGTTAATAGTATAGAAATTGAAACTATCCCCAAAAGTTTTCAATGTTGAATTTCCATTTATTATGAGCTACATTAACATAAGTACAAATTTCTCTTGTACCTCCAGAATCTAAAAAGCATTCCAGAACCTAATAAACAACTCAAATAACATTATTGAACGAATTTCTCAGTTAATGGTACATTTATATAAAAATACGTCTAATAGTGACATCTAAATATTTTTAATGTGAGCTATTCTTCTTTCTTAATTACTTTCTTTTCACCTCTTCCAGCATTATCTAGACATCCTTTAGCCAAGTCAAATTTACCCACACTGTTAACCATAACAGCAGTTATATATAATTTGCCATAATTTAGATGTGTAAATATTTCAAATAGATTAATCTTATTGTTGCTTGGTTTATAAAATCCCAGTACTGAACATGGTTGAAAGGATATATGAGAGTGTATCTATGGGTATATGGTCTTGGTCAATTTTTTAAAAAAAAACTAGTAAACTCTCTGGCATTTGGGTAACCACAGTTGGCTTCAAATAACTTAGGCACTTCCTTCAAAGCTTTTTATTTTCCATGATTTATAATTCCAATAAAAATTCTGACATAACTGTCTACTTAAATTATTTCTATATTTTGTAATACTGATGTGGATTAGAATACAAAAATGTCCAAAAGAAATGTTTTATTCAGAATGGCAAGAACACACTTGAATAATTTTGTCAACATTGTTATTCGTAATGGATCTATAGATGCTATTTTGGCTTGTTTGTTTTGTTTCCTTTAAAGTTGTTCAGATAAAGGAGATTTAATCCCATTCTTTTCATTCACAGTAAGTCATTTGTAGACTCTGACAGTATTCATCTTGATGTCACTGTTACCCCCAACAAATTAAATGGTTCAAATGTAGCCCTAACTGCAAAAGGAAGCTGTGTGCTAAGCCATTGTCAGTCACAACTAGAGTAGGCTTTGATTTTATAACAATTTTACTTCATCACACATGTAATTTGGAGATAAATATTGCAATAAAAATACATTAAAAGATGTAAAATGCTTGCAACAAGGGCAAGTGAATAAACTTCGTGCCTCAAGCAATTTAATATGCTTCAACATTACATTTCTCACGGGTTCTCCAGGATTCAATACATGATAGCCCGTCTCCAACTCCCCAAGCCTTTGGATGAAACGATTAGTTGGAAATCACTTAACTTGCATCTTTCCACCTCTGTGGTCTTATTCTTTGTGTTTTTTGACTTTCCCAAATACTATTATTTTTAGTATTCAGCTCCAAGTCTAGTCCATCCTCAAGGACTTTGTTATGTGATCTGTAATTTACCTAAAAATGATGTAGGAAAAAATTGTGACAGACACATCTGGCATGGCTAGTTCCCTAATTAGAATTATCTTCTAATATAAAGAAATGTTGCATAAATTATGATTAATAGTGAAACACTATGGGAGTATGTCTTTATGTCTTCATTAGGATTTCATTATTTCACAGTTTATTCAAACAACCTACTCTTTTAAGATGTTATTTTCACTCATTTGCAATTAAAAATAATACTTATGCGCATGCCATTTTACACTTTGCTGGTTCAATATTGAAATGGAATCCTAGAAGAGAATTGGCAAGTCAGAGTTTTCGTCCGTGTGTAGTTTTGTTAGGTATTGCTGTCTGTGCCTCTGTTACAGCTGCACCCATTTGCAATGCCCCCAGCCTGAGAGTGCATGGGTCCTTGAACCTCAAAATGGTGTATGTAGTTAAACTTTTGGATTTTTGCAAATTCTTGGCTTATGAAACCAAACCAAAAATGAGATTGCAATTTAATTTTAAATTACATTACCATTACATGAATTAGATTATGTATTTTTCATATGTTTAAGAGATGTGATGCATTTCTTTCTTTTTCTGTCAACTGTCCTAATTTGTCTGTTCCTCTATCAGGTTCTTGCTCTTTTTCTAATGGACTTTTATAGCACTCTGTGCCCTAGCACTATTTGACTTTTGCTTGTGATATAATTTGCAAAGGCAAACGCATGCACACTGACAAACATAATATATATGACCTTCTGACACATTTTTAATGCACTCAAATTGATTAATCTTGTTATTGCTTCAACATTTTGAGTGATCATTTTGAGCCTATTCTCCTTTCCCAAATTATAAAAAAACCCAGAAGAAGATTTCTGTAAAAATTATTTGGTTTCACTTTTCATTTGGGATTTTCAAAATTGAAATTTTCATGATGAATAGTGAGCTATAATAGAATTAGCAAATGAGCATGAAGTTCCAGAAACTAAGCAGAAAAAATGTATGAAAATTAACTTCCTTTCCTTCCTCTCTCTCTCTTTCCCTTCTCTTCTTACCTGCCTTACATCATTTTTTCCTTTCTGTACATTTTGTTATTTCCAATTTTCATTCTAAAGGTATATTATGGTGACAAAGAAGAATACTGTGCCACAAAATAGCTTCAATGAAAACTAAAGCAAAATAAGAAACCAAGAAATGCTCCATAAATACATTTAATTAGGAAATATTAGAGATTTCATGTGACTATTTAGAAAGCCATTTCATCAAAGTCAGTGAACTAGTAAGTGATAAAATAATTTCAACCTGGTTTTCTTTGATTCCCATAAAAGTTTCACAAAACCATGTCTCCAGTATCAGTATCTGTCAGGAAATTTTGTTGCTGGGCTTTTCTAGTATATTCCTAGAGTTTTAGATCATTTTTGTCATGCAATTTTATGCAGGCTTTTTCTTTTTTGTTATCATAAAAAGTTTTGAATTTATTATTTATTAATAACTGTAAAAATAACTGTAGTTGCCATAATTATTTATGGGGAATACAGTAAAGCCTAAAATTTACTGATTCTGTGTACAAAAGCCCTAGTAGAAAGAATAATGTGTTTGAAGTGAGAGCAGAGCTGAAGCCTCCCCTGTGCTCACAGCCAGACATATGAACTTAACCACGTACATGAATGTCTTGAGCCTGTTTTATGGTCTTTATTAAAGAGGATACTGTTTCTCAATCTGGAAAACTGTTAAAGCCTCTTTAATTTTTAAAATGACTTCCAATTGAATTCTGTTATTATTTTAATTAAAATGTTTAATCTACAAACACAGAAGTAGTTTTAAGTTTGCTATGCTTTGCTATTATGCAACTATGAAACAAAGACCAATTTAGAAATTAAATACAAAATACCTAAAAGTTTAATGTGACTCATGCCATTGTTTTTAAATTTCAATAGCTGTTTGTATGAATGAAATCAGCCAACCACGGTTTATGGAATGTATGTACTTGTTCGGGATTTGGGACCTGTTCTAGGATGACAGTACTGAGCAAAAGCATACACGACTTTGTTTTCAAGAAGAATGTCCTTTTGAATTTAGTATGACAGCACCATGGGTTTCCAAAGCAATGACACAGTTCTCACACAACTTTGATATGTTCAAACCATTAATATTCAGATGCAGTGAGCCACAGAAATGCCTGGTGTTTTATGTCATTTCATGAACATTAAAGGTATTCGTGAGTAATAATTGGCACCTGCCTGAGGGTAAGCACGGCTACAGATGGAAACACTGGCATCACTCATGCTCAGTTGTAGTGATTCAAGTGATACACAACATGCTTTTCAAAATATTATCTTGAAAATAATTTTTAAACCTGAAATTCCTGATAATATCACAAAGTGTGCTATAAAATAGAGCCTTGTGCTCTCAGGGATTTGAGAAGAACTAATGTCAAGATTGAAATGCTTTCTTGAGGTATGACGAAATTATTGAAACGTAAGTCAATGTTGCAATGGTAGGAAAATCAATGAACCAAGAGTTGGATAGATTTCTCAGTCAGTTGTGTGTATTTCAGACACATTTTTCTCACCTGTGAATCAACAGATGTGAAGATTTCTAAGGTCCCCCTTGGTTCTGAAATTCTACAAAACTGTTAACAGAAAATTCTTAGAAAGTATTTTCTAAGCTGTAAATGTTAACTATCTTTATGAAAAATTTAGAGTTTTCATTTCATTCTCAGGCAAAATTTTCAGTTAATAAAACAATATTTCTAACTATGCCAATAAGTACAAATTTGATTCACAAAAATTATTCACACAAAAATAAACAGTTGAAAGTGTTGATTTCAACTATTTTTTGTATGAATAAAATAATCTAAAATAATTATTCACAAAAATAATAAACAATTGAGAAGGCAAGATGGCTTCATGAGATGTAAAGAATAAACATGTTTGAGAATGGCAGTTGTTAGAATGTTAAACATAAAGTTGTGCTGTGAGAGTATTTGTATCATTCATAGTCTCCATTTCAGATCTCTTGTGCTTGAAGTGGCAGGCAATGCTGTCTGGGTAATTGCTGAAATGAAAACAAGAAATAGGCATACCTCATAATTGATCAGATTCTGTGGAATCCAGTACCAGAACTGATATTTTCTGTGGCTGGCCCTGAAATTTGAGAAGAGTTCCATGTAATTTCAAATATATAAAATGATCAATTTTATTATGCCTATTTTCTAATACTCAAGAAGACTTGAAGAATTGGCTAAGAATTGGGCTGTATTGTTGCCTTTTCTTCTTTATCATATTTTTATAAAGTAAAATATTATGATATATTGGGAACGGTAGTCCTTTACAAAGATAACACATTAAAACTTTAGCTTGTTAAAAGTTGTTCTCATACTTGACCATGGCCTTACAAGATTTAAGACTCTAGTCAATTCTGAATATAGACTTATTTGACAGTCTCCATTAGAAGCTTCTAAGTTTGTGTCTTATTATCGCCTATTTTAAAAAGCCGAGAGAAAATGAATCAAACAAGAAAATATAATGCTACAAATTCTTTTGATAAGACAAGTCATAAGAAAAGTTTTAACTATGTCTTATTTCTATTGAAGTATAGTATATATATTATGAAATCCATTGACCTGACATGTACAGTTTTGGTGAATGAAAATGCTGTGTGACCCTCACCACTTTCTTATCACTATATTGCTAAATGTCTGTCACTACATGGATTTTGTTACCTTTTTTTTTTAAGCTGGAGTTCATTTCTGTTAAAAACTCAAGAATCTTTAAAATGTCCAATGCCACGATAATACCCAGTTTTCAGATAATATTATAGTAAGGTGTGGCTGATGGCTCCTTCATTGTGAACCCCTCAGGTGGATCCTGGGCAATTTCATACCTCAAAATTTTTCTTGTATAAAAACTGATGTCTGCTTTGCTTCATACAAGTACATCAATCCAGGAATGAAGAAAAACAATGCCAGCAGCAACTACTTTTTGTGCAACAGAGAAAGGTGTGTGACCAGGTGGAAAGCCAGCGAACAGGGACATGTATTATCATTGCATTGTAGAGCAGATAGAAGTGTAGGCAGAATCTACGTGAAAACTGTCTTGCATTATTCTTTGAAACCAGGTCCTCCAATTATTAGTTTGAAAAGCTGGGATTGTGATTAATCTTAGTCAGTATTACATGCAGCCCTTTCAAAACAGAAACAGACACAGGTCCCTGAAGATGAAAATCATTACTTGGCTTATTTTATCAAAGTCAGATCGCTGATACTTCATGGAGAATTCTTCAGCTATCAGTTTTTCTTCATTTGTGGTAGACTCTTGGTATACATTGTTTAACACCTAGTGGATGTTCACATGAAACATTTTTACTGTGGACAGTAAAAATCATAGCTCCTGGTGCAAGGTTCTAAATTTGAGTGATGTGAACTAGAGCTCTGAATCAGAAACTTTGTGCTTAGAAAATCCTAGCAGTAGATGATTTAACTTCTACATCATAGGTTTCTTAGAATAAAAAAAATTTTGTGTATCATTTGGATAAGTTAGTGGAAGGAATTAAAAAACCTTATCAGCTAGTAAATGTAGTCCAAAGTCCTATAAAATAATATATTAGGTTACTTTCTGTCTCTTTGTTTAGAACAGACAGACTTTTCCTGCCCCCAAAACATTGCTAAAGTTTATGGATAAAAAGTGCACTAGGCAGTTATTAAAATTTACTTTTAGTGCAGCCAATTTTCATTTTGGTATCTTCTCCACTGACATGTTTACTGTCTCTAAATTTCTATTTTTTCCTTAAGAAAACCCCATTATTTCGTATTCTTTATTTACACTTTTGTGAAGAGGTCAGCTTACACTACTGTGAACTATAGAGGTTTGGAAACTATTAGAAAACTATAGCGTTGCCTAGATGTACATTGATAAAGTTCTAGAAGTATATTTGTCATCACCCTTTACTTGACAGGGGCCTCCCGAACCTCCCAGGGCATTCATAGCACTTTTGAAATAATATCATATAATCAAATGTTTACATAAATCAAGTGAGGCCAGACAAACTGTGCCAAAACACAGAGGAGATAAGAAAAGCTGTCAACAAAAGTTGAAAACAAGAAAATGTTGCTGAACTAGTAGATGTGTGTGTGTTGTCTGTAGACTAATAAATTTTGCTAAATATTGGCAGTATCATATTAAGAGCATCAAAATAAAACTAAGAAGAAATGAACAAAATAGCCTCAATATTTTCAAAGAAATTTGTGAAAGTGATGGAATTTTATCAAACAAAAGAGACAACTTACAATGTATAGAAGTTCCTTAATAAATTAATAATAGATCTACCACAGGATCCAGCAATACCTGTTCTGGGTATTTTCCAAGCAACCTGAAAACACTTCTTCATAAAGACATATGTAACTCTGTGTTCACTGAAGCATTATTTTTAAGAGCCAAGACATGGAATTAGCCTAAGTACCACGATATCATATCTTCTTTTTCCAGTGGAATATATGAGGTCTGTCCAGAAGGTATCTAGCCATGTAATATGAAAAACAGAGGAATTTATTGAGGATCTGAAAAGAAACATTGTACGTGGGAAAATGATGCTTCAGTCCCTTCAAAGTTGGCACCTTGGGACCTCACACAGTTGCCCAATTGCCATAAGCTGCCCCATTGTACTTCCTAAATGTTACCAATGGTCTGAAATCTCTTTCCTTTCAAAGGTGATTTTAGTTTTGGGGAAAGCCAGAAGTCATAGGATGCCAAATCTAGGTTCTAGGAGGGGTGAGTCACCTGAAGGATTTGATATTTCACCAAAAAATCTTTCCATGAGGTATGATGCATGAGTGGACATATTTTCCTGATGAAACTGCCAGTTACCAGTTGCCCATAAGTGTGGCCTTCTGGATCATCCAAATAGTTTCCATGGAGCAGTGCTCAAGCTTAATGAAAAGTTTGATGCAGATTCATTGCTCTACTCGCTCAGTCATTTTGAATGCCATAATCAGAGTACACATGTTCACTCCATGGCATCTACTTCCCCCGCTGACTAGTACAGTGAAGTCACCATTGTTCATGCATGCACATTCCAGTCCACTGTCCTTGACTGCCAGGTTACATTGATGTCATTACAACATTCTTGTTATATTAACAATGATTGGACTTCTGGAGAGACTTTGTATATATACAATCAAATACTCAGCCATAATAAAAAAATCAGGTCTTGCCATTTACAACATGGCTACATCTTGAGATTAGTATGCTAAGTGAAATAAATCAGATAAAAAAGGACAAATACTCTATGATTTCACTAATGTGGAATAAAAAAGCAAAATGTAGCATGGACTAACCAAACAGACAAGAAAAGACTTGTAGATACAGAGAACAGAATGGTGCTTACTAGAGGGGGAAGTAAGCTTGGAGGAGAGTGAAGTGGTTAAAGGGGATCAAATATATGGTAATGGAAGGAAGCTTGACTTTGGGTGGTGAGCGTGCAATAGAGTACAAAGGTGTGAAATTATAAACTTGTTCATCTGAAAATTATGTAATGTTATGACAATGATACCCCCAATTTTTTATTAAAAACATACAAATTAAAAAATTAACATTAAGCAAACATTCAGAACAGTTTAATCATAGAAAATCCTTTAGGAAAATTATCCCTGACTAAAGTGTTTCCATATTTATTCTTTATCTTTTTTTTTAATTTATTTTAATTGTTCTTGTATAGTTTTCTGTCTTTTGCTCCCATTCCAGCCCACTGCCCCAGCCCTCCCCACCCCCCTCCCATTTCCACCCCTGCTAGTTTTGTCCATGTGACCTTCATACTTGTTGCTCCAAACTCCTCCCCTTTACCCCTGAAATTCCCTCCCCTCTCCCCTCTGGTGACTATCAACCCCTTCTCAATTTCAGTGTCTTTGGTTATATTGTGCCTGCCCATTTGTTCTGTTGATTAGGCTCCTGTTAAAGGTGAGATC